>JAJJLH010002147.1:0-40496 GCA_023806865.1 Isotricha sp. YL-2021a | reverse complement strand
AGGTCTGGTCGGAGCCTGTCACATAAATATCATAAATTGGCGGGGTGGTATACAAGTCGCTGGACTGCTTGTATGTCCTCTCTGACATACTACAGCATTGCTTGACAAAATCATCAAAGAGACGACGTTTCTGGCTGTTCTCTTCCCTGTACTTCGCATTGGTCAAATCACGTTTCTTGAAAGTGGCTATGACTCTCTTGATTTCAGTGAAATAAACAAAGAAACGTCTGACACGGATTTTAAAGTAATACCAGAAAGACAAATTCTTTTCACCAAACCTGCAATCTATGATTTCCGAAGAGAACTGACCCTTCCCCTCTCGCTCCATGACTTTCTGCAAAGCATAGCCTTGCAGCATAGTGCCATAGTTGTAGTAATAGAAATATGTAATGATACCTATTTTCTTCATTTTAATCATTTACAAATTTTGTTTTATTTATTCAATTAAAAATATATCAAACAAGAAAATGTCTAAAAATTAATTGTTTTTCATTAAAAAAAAGCAATTTTAATATTTGTTCATAAAATTATCAATAATATCATATAATGTTAAATATATTGATATAAATAATATTAATATTTTTTAATTGTAAAAAAAATTTTGAATTTTTTTTATTAAAACATTTTAATAAATATATTTAATATTCAAAAATGGATGATGACTAGTAATAACTTTAAAATAAAAAATATAGCAACTTTCTTTTCAAAATCCTTCTCCTTGGAGATAGTGGAGTAGGAAAATCATGTATAATCCTTCGTTACATAGATAATACCTTTACTCAAAATTTAATGAATTCAATAGGAGTAGATTTCAAATTAAAATCAATGACCTTAGATGGTAAAAATATAAAATTGCAAATAGTAAAAAAATTTATATAATAACTCAAAAAAAATTTATAGTGGGACACAGCAGGACAAGAAAGATTTAGAACAATAACAACATCATATTATAAAGGAGCACAAGGAATAGTAATAGTATATGATGTTACTGATAATAATTCATTTGATCATATTAAAAATTGGATGGATGATATAAATAAACATGCAAAAAGTGATGTTTTAAAAATTTTAGTTGGAAATAAATGTGATTTAGTAAATAAGAGAGTTATTAGTACTGAACGGGGACAAGAATTAGCTGAACATTATGGTATTCCTTTTTTAGAAACTTCTGCTAAAGATAATAGTAATATTGAACAATTGTTTATTGATACTGCTAGAGCTTTTGTTAATAAACAAAATAATATTGGAAGTAAAGTAAAAAAAAAAAATAGTAATAAAATTGATTTGACTGGAACTGTTTTAACTACTCAGAAAAAGAAAAAATGTTGTTAATTTTGTTTATTTTTAGATATTTATTTTTTTATTTTTAATTAGTTGTATTCATTCATTTAAGTTTTATTTTTTTATTGATTATTTATTTAAATAGAAATATAAAATTTTAAATGGATAAATTAGAATTTGTAAATAATGATAAATTAAAAGAAGATGATGATGATGAAAGTATTAGTGAAAATGAAAATGAAAAGGAAAAATTAAATAATTATGATTTAGCAATATCATATTTTACAAAAGAAATAAATAATGATAATAAAAATCCAGAAATGTTAATTAAAAGAGCAACATGTCATCTTGCAAAAGGTTTCTATTCTTTATCATTAAAAGATTCTTTAAAAACAATAGAATTATCACCAGATTTTAAAAAAGGATATTATTTTGCAGCATTATCATATTTAGAAATGTATGAGTTTGAAAAAGCTGAAAAAATTGCAAAAAATGATAAAAACCAAAAAGTAATGTTATTAATCAATCAAAAAAAAAAAGCAATAAAAGAAAAAATTGAAAAATATAAATCATATCCTTTTTTCTTAAATATGATAAAAGAATTATATAAAAATGATGCATTCTTTCCTAAAATTGATATATTATATATTACTGATGAATATAGAGGAATTTATGCTACTTCAAATATTCAAAAAGATGAAATTATATTAATCATACCTTTTAAAAATTTAATTTCTTTAGAATTGGCTTTAGAAACTCCAATTGGGAAAGAAATTGGTAAATTTATATATATTGAAAATGAATTAACTTCTCCTAAACATTCTTTATTAAGTTCATTTATTTTGTCACAAGAAAATAATCCCAAATGGAAATTTTATTTTGATTTATTACCAAAAAATTTTTCATCATTTCCAATTTTTTATACTTATAAAGAATTAGAATATTTAAAAGGAAGTCCATTTTTAAATATAATATCAAATAAGAAAAGAGATTTAAAAAAAGATTATGAAAAAATATGTAATTACATACCATCATTTAAAAAATATTCATTTGAAAAATTTTGTGAAACAAGAATGATAATATCAAGTAGAGTTTTTGGTATAGAAATAAATGATAAAAAAACAGATATCTTAGTTCCATTTGCTGATTTATTAAATCATAGAAGACCAAGACAAACTCATTGGTATTATAATAATATTTTACAAGGTTTTGTTATTCAAGCTTTACAAGATATTAAAGAAGGAAATGAAATATTTGATTCTTATGGGATAAAACCAAATTTTAGATTTTTATTAAATTATGGTTTTGTTGTTGAAGATAATGATATAATGGAAGTAGTTTTTACTGTTACTTTTAATTCTAATTATCCTTTGTATATTGATAAAATTAATTGTTTTAAATCTCATGATGATTGTATTAAAAATTTTAATTTGAATAATATTATTGAAAAAAGTGATTTAATGAAAATATTATCTTTTCTTAGATTTTCTTTATATGAAGGTAATATTCGAATTTTAAAACATGCTATGATTGTTAATGATAGTTCTAATGAAGATGAACAAACTTTTTCTTATTATGAAATAGATATTATAAATCAGGAATTAGAAATTAAAGTTTTACAACATTTTCATTCTTTGTTAAATCAAACTTTATCTAATTATCCTACTTCTTATGAGCAGGATAAAAATCTTTTAAATAAAAAAGATTTAAGTTTTAATCAAAGGAATTGTATAATATTAATAATGAATGAAAAATATGTACTTTTATATTATATTTATTTTTGTGAATATTGTTTATCATTATTTAAAATACCAATAGAATCTAAATTTAAATCCTCGTTATTAACATTTAATAATTCTCAATTTGAATTTTACATAAATAAAATAAATAAATTAATAAATCAAATATAAAAAAAATAAAAAATTTAATTAATAATAAATAATATAAAAAAAACATAAAAAAAAATTAAAAATCCCATTAACCTTTAATAAATAACATTTAAAAAAATAAAAATTAAAAATGGCAAGCACTGTTGTTTTAATAAACATAAAAGGTGAAGTATTAATATATAGATGTTATAAATATGATGTAAGTCGTCAAGAAACAATGGAATTTTGTCGTAAAATAATATCAACAAACGAAGCAAAAGAAATGCCAATAAAATATATGAATGGAGTTTCATACATCTTTACCCAAGAAGGTGAAATTGTTCTTTTAGCCACTACAAAAGCAAATATAAACACAGCAATGATGTTCCAATTTTTATATTCCTTTATAAAAATATGTAAAAGTTATTTTGGTGAATTTACAGAAGAAAAAATCAGAGAAAATTTTGTTTTAATATACGAATTATTAGATGAATGTTTAGATTATGGATATCCTCAAATAACAGATACTGATTTATTAAAAAAATTTATTTTCCAAGGAAAAGTAAAAGAAGATCAATTATCTCAAGTTAAATTAACAAGTACATTAACACAATTAACAGGAAGTGTTTCATGGAGAGAACCTGGAATTTCATATGCTAATAATGAAGTATATATTGATATTAATGAAAGTATAAATTTATTAATTAGTAAAACTGGAGAAGTTATTAAAAGTGAAGTTATGGGCTTAGTTGGTGTTAAAGCTTTATTAAGTGGTTGGCCAGAATGTAAATTTGGTATGAATGATAAATTACAATTAACAAAATCAAATGTAAAAACAGCAAGTTCAAATTCTAAAGGAATATCAATTGAAGATATTAGATTTCATCAATGTGTTAAATTATCTGATTTTAATAAAGATAGAACTATTACTTTTATTCCTCCAGATGGAGTTTTTGAATTAATGACTTATCGAGTTAGTGAAAATGTTATTATACCATTTAAAATATTTTGTAATATTATTGAATCTCCTACTCCAAATAATCCATCAATTCCTCAAGCTATTGATTTAGATTTAACTGTAAAAGCACTATTTGATAAAGAATTATTTGCTGAAAATGTTGTTGTTAAAATTCAAATACCTAAAAATTCTACTAATGTTAAAACTCATACTAATACTGGGAAAGGGAAACATGAAGTTGATAAAAGTTCTATTATGTGGAGATTAAAGAAAATTTTTGGAGAAAAAGATTACAAGTTAAAATGTGAGATACCATTAATTCCTGTTAGTGATCCTAAACCTTGGGTTAGAGCTCCTATTAGTATGGAGTTTAGTATTCCTATGTTTACTTCTAGTGGATTGAGAGTTAGGTATTTCCATGTTGTTGAGAAAGCTAATTATAAACCTATGAAATGGATTAGATATGTAACTAAAGCTGGTGATTTTCAATTTAGAATTTAAATTGTTTTTAAGATATATTTAAAAAAAATTTTTTTATATTTATTTTATAAATTTTTAATTTTATTTTTAATTTTTAATATAATAAATGAATCGAAGTGATGAAGATTTGTGTCTTTTGTTAAGTTTATTAGAAAAAGCTGAGAAAATTTTGAGTTTAATAAATTTATCAGATACTGCTATTTCTAAATATAATCAATTAAAACAAATGACATTTGAAAAATTAAATATAAGTTTTACACCATTAATAAAAAGAGCAACAACGATTCAAATGGATAATCAAATATCAAATCAAGATAATTTATTACAAGTTTTATATTTTCAATCAATGAAAAAAACAATGTTAATTGATTTATTAATGGATTTTATTTCAAAACTTCCTGATTCAAATTGTAATAGTTATATTACTTCATTAAATAATATTTTTAATATTCCTTTTCAAAATAAATCCATTGATGAAATTGATTGTGAAACTAAAATCCAAGAACAAAAAATTTGTGATTTATTTTCAAAATGTGATGATTTAATTAAAAAATCTTCATCTTATTTAAATCAAATGACATGTGATTATGAAAATAAAATTGAAAATATGAAAAATTGTTATGAAAATGAATTACAAAAATTAAAATGTGAATTAGATAGATTATGTTATGTTGAAAATGATTTAATAAATTTAAGAAAACAAAATGATTCAACAAATTTAGCATTAGATAAAATTAGTAGTTGGATAAATGAATCATATGATAAATTTTATCAAGGGGATAATTCCTCAAGAATTGAAATGAATAATTGTTCTAATCAAGATAAAACTGTAAATAGATTACAATATCTTTTAGGTATTTTAGATAAATTTTATACTGATAATAAATATTTAAGTGAAATTGTACCTAATTTACAAAAAGAAAAATTGGATTTAGTTGAACAACAAAATCTTCCTTTTGTTAATAATGTTATTAATAATAATGGTGTTATGAATAATTTGGCGAAAAATGTTGGTGATATACAAAAACAAAGTGATACTTTTCATAAAAATTTCCAAGATTTGATGAATTATATCTCAAATAATATTGAAGGAAAGCTAGTTTAAAATTTTATTTAATTTTTTTTTTAAAAATATTTAGATTTTTTTTCTATTATTTAAAAAAAGACTAAATGAATTGAATTATATATATTTATATAATTTAATATTTAGATAAAAACAATATTAATCATTTTTCTTGTCTGTATTAATAATATTACTATTCTCTATATTATTATTATTATGATTATTAATATTATTATTTTCTATATTATTATTAGTATTATTTTTAAATTCATTTAATACATTATTAAAATTAATTGGATTGTCGTTTTTAATTTCTTCTTGTTCTACAAAAATTTGATAAGAATCTTCTTCATTTTCTCTATTATTTTTATCATCTTTAAATAAACTCCAAACAACATTAATTAAATTTTTATCAATATTAAATTTATTGCATAAAATAATAGATAATTCCTTGACTAAAGGTATAGGAACATGAAATTGTTTCATATTATATAAAATAGTAGAAATTTTAGCATCAATTACAGATTTAATTTTTTTATTATTTTCTTCATCTAATTCTTCAATAAAACCAATTGTTCCTTTTTCTTGATCTTGATAATTTTCTTGTATATAATAACTTGTTAAATCAAACCAAAATTCTTTTTTTTTGAAAATATTATGACCTTCAATTTTATTTTCTAAATATTCTTTTCCTTTATTTACATCATATTTAAAAAAAGTTAAACTTAAAATTATTATTAAAGAACAAACTTCATAATCACAAATATCATTATTATTTAAATCTAAAATATTATTCAAACATTTATTTAAAGGAATAAATGTTTTATCATCAATTGCAAATTCTCCAGTTGTTCTTTTTTTATTAAAATAATTTAAAAAATACAAACAAATTTTTTTTTCCATTATTTTTTTTCCATTTTCTTCTTTTGAAAAATGTTTAATTAAAATATTTAAATTTTTTTCATCAATAGTTCCAGTCCAAATACCATCACAAAAATTTCTAGTTTCTTGAATTATTTCTTCTTTTTCATCTAAATTTCTAAATTTATTATCAATAAATTCTTTCATTGTTTTAATTAATAAATTTTTTTCTTGAATATTAGAACTATCAACTGCAATATCAGGACTATATTCCATAAAAGAAACTTCTAATGGTTGTGAACCAAGACTTTTATTTTTTTCTACAAATTGATTTGTATCTAATTGAGAATTTATTTTTTCAAAACTTTCTTCTAAATCTTTTTTTATTTCATTTGTTAAATTTTCAAAAATTTTCATCTTTTCTTTACAATATTTTATTATTTGATTTTTTGATGAATCGATTATTCTTTTTTCTCTTTTTTCAAATATTATAAAAGTATCATTTGATTTATTTATATATTCTAATCTATATTTATTACATTCATTTAAAGTTTTTTTGTATTCATCTCTTGATTTAACTGCTTCATTTATTAATTTTATTAAATCTTTTGATTCTTTACCTTTTTTTTTTGTTATTTCTAATTTTTTTTGTAATGCTTTTGCAACTTTTGCATGATATTCTTTTTTTATTATTTCAGTTTGAAATAATGAATTAATAAATTCATTAAGAGATTTTGATCTTCCAGTTATTATATCATTATTTATTGCTACAATATTATCTATTTCAGAACTTATATCTAGCATTATTGATTCTAATATATTTTTTGTAAAATTTATTGTTAAATCTGATTCTTTTTTTATTAAATCTATAAATATTTTCATTGCTTTTCCAAAAGTTGAATCTATTTCGAAATCAAATGGATAAGATGATATAAAATTTAATCCATTTGAAAAATCAGATAATATATCAGATAATTTATTAAATATATAATAAATATTTGTTAATTCTTTTTGTTTATTCATAAAATGTTGTGAAATAACTTTATAATTTTGCCAAAAATTTTTTTGATATGTAAAATTATTTTTTAATGACATAATAAAAAGAGATTAATTAATAAATTCAAAAAATAATAATTTATTTTAATTATTCAAAATTTTATAAATTAATAAAAACAATAAATTTATTAATTCACATTTCCTATTTACAATGATACTATAATAAATATAGAATATATTAAAATGGCAATTAAATATTATATATTAGTTAATTTTATTTTTCTTCCTTTTTTTTTATGATTTATAGCATTTTTAGAATAATAATTTTTTCCATCATCCATAGAATTTACAGTTAAATTATTTTTACTTTCAATAGAATATAAACTATCATATTGTAACATATCAACAAATAAATTTGAATTTGAATTTGCAATTTTTTTCATTTTATTAATATAAATATCACCTTTTGATTTTGGTTTAAAATTTAAAGAATTACTTTTTTTCTTATATGAACTACCAACAATACTTTTAAGTATTTTTTCACTTTGTTGTGATGTTAATTTATTCCTTAAATTAATAATTTTTTGTGGAATTATATTAGTTGTTTTAAAAGAAATTCCTGTTAAATTATTATTTAAATTCCTTGAAAAATAATTTCTACTATACTTAGAAAAAGAATCAGTATTTATTGCATAACTAAAATTTTTACCAAATATTGCATTTTTATCATTATTTGAAAGAATAGAATTATAAGTTTTTTTAAAATAAGAATTTTTTATATTTTGATTTTCAATTAATTGGAATTTTTTTTTTTCTTTTTCATTTTTTATATTAAACAAAGATGATGTTTTTTGTAATGATTTAGGTAGATTTTTTAAACTAAATTTTTTAACTTTTTTACATTTAGCATTTGCTGAACATACTCTAAATTTTAAATTATACTTTTCATTATTCTTAATAAAAATTTTATTTAATTTATCAAATAAAGTTTCTTCCTTTGTTTCAATATGTTCAATTGCATTTGTTTTTCTTAAAAGATTTAATCTATTTATCATAATTATTCTTCTTTGATTTGTAAATTTAATAAAATTAATTTCAACATTTTTTACTTTTGTAGTAATATCTTCAAAAATTTTTTTTTCAATACAATATAAAGTACCGACAACAGAAATACATCTTACAGTCATTGCACTATTAATATTATCTAAATCAAATATATCATATAATCCTATAACATCTTTACCTTTTAATATACATATTTTTAACAATCTTTTTTTATCATTATCATATTCATTTTCTTTAATTTTTTTATCATTATATTTATTTTTCAAATGTAAAATTAATTTATCAATTTGGAAATTTGATAATTCAGATATTATTTCATATTCTCCTTCTTTAACAAAATATATTTGTTTAATAGGATTTCCTTGTTCAACAATATTTTCATTTCTATAAACATGAATAATTTTAAATAAATTAAAAAAATGATTTTGGAAAATATCCCAATTTAAATCACTAAATATTTTAAAAGATAAAAGTGTTTTAACATTATTTCTTCTTTCCTTAATTTGAATTTCTCTAATACTATTATTATATGCTTCTTTTGATAAAGTTCCAAATATACAATCTTCTGCACAAATTATTGAACCAGATCTTCTTAAATTTGATTTTTCTAAAGCAATTTCTCCAAAAAAATCTCCTTGATTTGTTTTAGTTACTTCAAAATAAGAATAAATTATTAATTTTTTTTCATTAAAATTAAGATACTTTTTTTCACTTATATTAAATGGAAATGTTAATTGAATATAATTTGATACATTCAAATTTATTTGAGTTATTTGAGAATAAATTTCTTGTAATGATTTAGTTAATTTTATTATATCATAATCATCAAAATTTAATAAAGTATTTTTTTTTTGATTTAATGACTTTTCCAATTTATCATTATATCTATCAACAAATTCAATAATTTCTTTTTCACTTATTTCATATGAATATCTATTTGATTTTATTATCTTTTGCATTAAACCAATTTCACCAATTGCATATAATCTTATTAAATGAAGTATATATTCATAAAATGTTAAACGAATTTTATTTTCTTTTAATAACATTATATGTACACTTCCTTTTAATATTATATAAAATTTTTGTCCTTTTTCACCAAAACGAAATAATAATTTACCCATTTGATATTTTTCACATTTTAAATGAATTGATATATTTTTTAGTAAAAGTTTTAAATTTTGTTGATTTACACCTATCAATGATATAAATCTTTTTAAAGTTTCTAAATATGAATATACTATTTTTAATTCATTTTCATTTCTTTGACTTTTATTTAAAATATATCCTATTATTTCTAAAGTTTTATTATCATTAAAAAGTTTATATGATTCTCTTTTATTTTTATGTATTAATTCTAATAAATTTTGAATTTTTGAATCATAATGAACACCTGTTGATAATTCTAATTTTACTTTCGACTTTGTTGAATGTTTCAAATATTTATTAAATATAGATGTCATTTATCTTTTTTTGCTAATTATTTTTTTATTTTATTTTTTAAATATTTCTTAAAAAAAATATTTTTAAATTATCATATTGTTATATAAAATAAATATCTAATAATTTAATCAATATACATATAAAATATAAAGAAAAAAACCTTAAATTTTATGATTATATATACTATAAAATTGTTTCGGTTTTTTAATTCCTTTATTATTAGATATTGAGATTGATTTAATATGATTGAATAAATATTGATTATAATTCCTATTAAATAAAGATGATGTGCTACTAACTCTACAAAATTTCCCCTTTTTAATTTTATCAATTTTTTTTGAACTATCATTTGTATTATAATTACTTAAATATTTCTTATTATTTCTTTGTGAAGGACTTAACAAAGATGTTGATCTCATACTATTAATTTTACCTGGATTATAATTTAACATAATATTATTATTACTATTGTGATTATTATGAACAAGAAAACTAAATAAATGTTGATTTTGTTTAGGATTATTATTATTATGATTATTATTATTGACTTTATTATTTATTGGTTTTTTACCAAGTAAATTTTCATATTCTTTTTTCTTTGAATCATTAACATCTTTTGTACTATATGAATGTGATAGTGGTCTATTATATTTTGAATGTAAAGAAGATTTATTAATTTTTTTTTTATTTAATTGATTTTCACTATTTTCAATATTACTATTACTAACATTACTTATATTAATAGTATTAAAATTATTTTTTTTTGTTTTTGGAGATATATTTTCTTTTAACTTATTATTACTACTTTTTTTAATAGTATTAAAATTTAATTTATCCTGATTGATTTTTTTAATTTTTTTCCTTTCTTCAATATCTTTATTATAAAAAAATTTAGTAAAAATTTTCTGATATTCTCCATCAAGAAAAATTTCCTCATATCTAATTTTAGTTTCTTCACCAATTCTATCAACACTTTCACAATATCTTTTATCAAAATTATCTCTTTTCTCAGGAACAAAAGGAGAAGGTAAGCTTTTATTTTCTAAATCATCCCAAGGATAATATTTAAACCAAGGATGTTCCTTCAATTCAAAAATCCCATTAAAACCCAATCTATTTTCAGGTCTTCTAATAAGTAATTTATTAATAAAATCAGCACTTTCAAAACTCCAAGAAGAATTTAACTCATCTAAATTAATTTTAGCTTGTTTAGCAATCATTTGTTCTTTAATTTCTTTTCTATTTCTCCCAATATAAGGTCTAATACCTTTCATAAATTCATATCCAATAACACCAATAGCAAAAAAATCAACTGGGAAAGAATGATTACCACTATTAATAACTTCAGGTGACATGTAACCAGGAGTTCCACTTGTTTCACTTGAATTATCAGGTAAATTTTCTTTAGCAATACCAAAATCAGTTAATCTAACATAACCATTATTATCTAATACTAAATTTTCTGGTTTTATATCTCGATGTATTACATTATTACTATGAATATATTCTAATGCTAAAATTATTCCACCTATGAAAAAACGAGTTTGTTCTTCTGAAAATTTTCTATGACGACTTATATGATATCTTAAGTCACCTCCACTTAAAAAATCCATTACTAAAAATAAATTGTCTTGATCTTGAAATGCGTAATGCATATTTACTATGAATGGGTTGTGGAGTTTTGATAAAAATTCACGTTCGCTGTTTATTGATTTTTCACTTTTTTTATCTATTATTTTTAATTTTGACATTTCTTTTAATGCATATATTTCTTTTGTTTTTTTATATTGCACTTTCCATACTTTGCCAAAACCACCTTTTCCTATTACAAACATGAAATTAAAGTTGTTTTTGTTTACTATTCAATGTTTTTTATAAAGGTTATTTTATTTATTTTTACTTTTGTAATCGGATGATTTTGGTGAGTTGGTTTCTTCTGTCTTATTTAATAAATTTTCCATTTTTTTATTTTTTTTATATTTATTATTATTTATCTTTAAATTTAAAATTAAAATGTTTAGGTTATTAATATTTTAGATTAAATCTGTTAAATCAAATTTATTTTATTTTATTTTATTTTTTTTTGAGTTCAATTATTAATATCTTGAATAAAAAAAAGAAAAAAATAATTTTAAATAAATTACATTTATATGTAAAAAAAATTATAAATAACAAAAGATTAAAATTCATATTAAGAAATAATGTTTTAATAATTTTTTCAAGTTGAAGAAAAAAGAATTGACACAATATTTAATTATAAAAATTAAAAAAATTTCAAAGATATTATTTTATGAATTAAAATAATATTTCTTTTTCATATAAAAAATAATATATAATCATTAAAAAGAAAAGATAAATAAAAAAGTTAGAATATTTCTAATGAAAAAATAATATTTAATTTTTAAAAATTATATTTCAAATTTTAAAATATATTTAATTAATGGTATATATAATATTTTTAATATTTGGTAATTTATATAAATATGAATAATTTAAAAGAAATAGAAATTACAATTTCCTTTGATTATTCGGAAATAAGTAATGAAGAATTTAAAAGAGATATGGAAATGATTAGGGTTTTAAAAGCAAAAAAAAAACTAGAAATAGTTAAAAAATCATTATTAAATAATATAAAAAAACCTATAGCAGAAGAGGAAAATAAAAATAATTTAGTAAAAAAAAAATTAATTGTAGAAGATAATATAACAGATGATTTTTTAATGAGTTCAAAACCAATTCCGATTATTAATAAAAAAGAGTCAATTAAAGATGAAAAAATGAATGAGAAATTAATTTATGAAATAGAAAAAATTGATAAAATTCCAGATGATTATTATCAAAGACCAAGTAATTTATGTAAAATAATATCAAATTTTCCTGGATTTGAACACATTAAAAAAATAGCTTTCAATAAAATAGATAATATAATAAACAATAATATTGATACAACAACAAATAAAAAATCAATTATTGAAATGTATTTAAATAATGAAGAAATTGAAAAAGTAAAAAGTAAATTAACTAAATTAGAATTAGAAAGTTATCCAAAAGGAGAAAAAGATTTATTAAAATATTGTCCTTTAGAAATACCTGGATTAAATTTACCAAAAATAATGAATATTGAATGTAATATAAATGAAGGAATCGAATTAACAAAATTATATAATTTATTTAAAGTGAAAAATTACCAAAATCAATTTAGAAGATTTATATTAAATATATCTAATGATGTTGATATATATAATATAATTATTGAAAAAAATTATGCAAGTAAAATTTCTTCAATTAAAAAAGTTAATAATATTGAATATTTTAAATCATTAAATATTCCTTTTTATAATTTTATTCAAAAACCAGGAGAAACATTAATAATTGAACCAGGTTCAATACATATTTCTTATGTTAAAAATAAAAATAAAGATGATTTAATTAATGCTCAAATTGTTTATTGGTCTAATTCAATTTATGATAATTATAAAGATTTAAATTATGTACTTGAATTGAATAATGAAAAAAATGTATTTCCATTAATTTCAACTATAATTAAAATGGTTAATGAAAATTTATTACAATTGAGTCTTTCTTCTATTAAAAATATTCAATATTATCTTCAGAAAGTAATTATTGAAGAAAATAAATTATTAAAAGATTATTTTAATGAAAAAAAATTCTGTAAATATTATCATAAAGATATTATAAATTGTAATGAATGTCATAAGGAATTAATAAATTATTATACATTTATTAACAAAAAAAAAGTTATTTGTCCAACATGTTTCCAAAATTATTCAATTGAAATTATATTTTATAAATATGAAGAAGAAGATATAAATACATTATTAAAAAGAATAGGAAAAGCAGGTGCAAATATAGAAAAAGAAGAAAAATCATTTATAAAAAATATTCAAGAATGCTTTCAAATTAATTTCCCAAATGATAAATTTAAATTAAATATAAAAGATATTTCAAATGATATTCAAACTAATAAAATAAATAAATTAATTGATAGATTTTTAATGCCTTTAGTAGACATTGATAATATAACAAGAGTAAATTTATATGATCCTTTAAGTCCTAATTACTTAAATATTGGTAATGATGCTTTTACTGAATTAAAAAATGAAAAAGAACAATCTATTATTATAAATAATTCTACTTTAGATAAACTTTCAAAACTCCTTGGTGAAGATGATAAAAAAATAAATGAAAATAAAATAAGGAAAAATCATAGTTCAATACAACTTCCAGGGAAATCAATATTTGATTTATTTGGTTAAATAACTTATATTTATAATATATTATATAAAATAATTAATCAAAATAATATTTTAAAAAAAAATTAAACCAATTCCAAAAAAACTCCTTTTTAAAATAAAAAAACCTTAGAAAAAAAAGTCAAAACAAAATTTTAAAAAATAAAATAAAGTCTAAAAATTTTATAATCAAAATCAATATTATTTAATTCTTATTTAATCAACATAAAAAAATCCCAAAAAAAACGTCTTTAAAAATAACCTTTTTACTTAGTCATATCCACAATAACATGTTTAGGAGCAAGTTTCTTTAGATCATTTTCAATTTGATTCAATTCTCTTTCTAAATCTTCCTTACTAAAAAAAAATTAAAAAAAATAAAACTTACTTTCTCAATAAGACTAAATTATCAAACACTTTCTTATGAGTCATTTTTCCATATTTCAAATTATACATTTGCCATTTTTTCCTCAAACCTTCTCTCAATTCACTAACTTCTCCTTCACTTAAAAGTCTTTGTTTAGCATCTTCTTCTTCTTGATGTCTTCTTTTAGCTTCTCTAATTTCATTTAATTCATTTTCATGTTTTAATCTATATCTCTTAATATAATCAGGAACTTTACCAAAATATTTATGAAATCTTTCTTCTTCAGGAGGTAATTGTTTAGGTTGCATTAAAATATTATCAACTGCATTTGCAATAACGAAATTTTTTTCAGTTTTCAAACCATAAATTGGATAGTCATTAATTGTTGGAACTTTTGGTTTTCTAATTGACCATGTTGGATGTAATTTTTCTAATGGTGGTAATATTTTGAAAGTTTCTCCTTTTTTATGAAAATTTTGAGGATCTGCAGCATAGGAACCTTCTGGTAAACCAAATGTTGCATTTTCTTGATCTAAGGGATGGGCTCCTCTAGGTAACTTGAATTCACCTGAACAATTAGATACATCTGGGTAGGATGAGTTATGAAGTTTGAAAGTTGATGCTGTGGGAGCTATCCAGTGAGGGAATTTAGATTTGTAACTTATTCCATCGTGACCTGACATTTTTCCCTTTGGAAGGATATTGTATATTGATTCTTGTTGTAACATTTTTTTTTTGAGTAGTTATTTTTTTTTTTATTATTTTTTTATTTTTTTTTAATTTATATTTTTAATTTTTTTTTTTTTTTTATATGATATTTTTTTGTAGGGATTTTTTTATTTATTAATTAATTTTTTTTATTTTGTATTTTTTTTAGTTTTTATTTTTTTTTTAATTTAAGTAGTGTTTTATCTCAATAAAATAATGTTAAATTCTTTAAATTATAATTTAAATTAATTTTTCACATTTAATTTTTTAATGGCATTAATTTTTCCATCACCTAAATCAACAGTTAAATTAAAAACATATCTACCTTTATCACATTGACTATCAGGATCAACAACAAAATAACCTAATCTCTCAAATTGAAAATGATCAAAAGGTTTAACTTTTTCACATAAATCTCTATTAACAAGAGCATTATATTTAACAGTCAAATTATCAGGATTAATATCATCCATAGGGTCATGTGAAACTCCTTCTTCATTAGCATGGAATGGATCATCACTTTTAAATAAATAATCATATAATCGTAATTCAGCATTTACATAATCTTTATCAGAAATCCAATGAATTCTACCTTTTGTTTTTTTAGTTTCATTTGAATAAGAACATATTAATTCAATAACTTCACCATCATTATTTTTTTTAGCTTCAACTAATTTTAAAGTACCTGCATATTTTAATCCTACTTCTTGATTTGGTGTCAAACCATTAAAATCTTTATCTTCAGTTTCCTTAAAATCAATTCTTTCAATAAATATAGTTTTAGTTAAATTAACTTTTCTTATTCCACCACTTTCTTTTAATTTAGGGAATAAATGAGTATCAATAACTAAATCTTCTTTTAAATTATTAATAGTAACTTTAAGAGGTTCAATAACACACATAGTTCTAGGAGCTTTTTTATCTAAATCACCTTTAACTGAATTTTCAAGTAATTTAATAGAAATAATATTTTCATTTCCTCTTCTAGTAACACCAATAGTATCAACAAAATTATTAATAGCATCAGCAGTATAACCTCTTCTCCTTAAACCATTAATTGTTGGCATACGAGGATCATCCCATCCTGTAACAATATGGGATGTTACTAATTGAAGTAATTTTCTCTTTGAAACTACAATATGAGTTACATTTAATCTAGAATATTCCCAAACGAATGGTCTATACATTTCTGCTGCTTCAAGTAACCAATAATATGAATCTCTTCTTATTTCAAATTCTAATGTACAAAGAGAATGTGTTACATTTTCAAGAGAATCATTTAAACAATGAGTAAAATCATATGTTGGATAAATACACCATTTATCACCTGCATGGGGATGAGGAACATATTTAATTCTATATGCTACTGGATCTCTCATACATGGATTATTATGTTTCATATCAATTTTCATACGAAGACAGCATTCTTTTTCTTCAAATCTCCCTTGTTTCATCATTTCAAATAACTTCAAATTTTCTTCAACAGTTCTATTCCTATAAGGAGATTCTTTCTTTTGATCTTTATATACTTTAAATTCTTCTTTACTCAAATCATCAACATAAGCTAAACCTTTCTTAATTAACTTAATAGCAATATTATATAAATCATCAAAATAATCACTAGCATATGTAACTTTCCAAGGATGATACCCTAACCATTGACAATTCTCTTTAATAGAATCAATATATTCCTTAGTTTCCTTTTCAGGATTAGTATCATCCATTCTTAAATAGCAATAACCACCAGCATTAGAAGCACTAGTAAAACAAAATCTCATTGCTTTCGCATGACCTAAATGAAGATAACCATTTGGTTCTGGAGGAAAACGAGTTATTACTTTTCCTCCTGTTATTTCTAAATGCTTTTTTAATAATTCTGGAGGATTTAAGGAACTTTTCATATCACGTGCCATTAATGTGCTTAATTTATCTTTTTCACTTTTTTCTTCTTCTGGAATTGATTCTTGATTTGTTTGTTTTTTTTTTTTTAATTCTTCATCAAATTTTTTTAATTCTTGTTTTAATTCTTCCATTTTCTTTTTATCTTCTTCAGTGAAATTTTTCTTGTCTTTAGATTTTTTTTTCAAGTCTTCAAATTCTTTTCTCATTTGTTCTTCTTTTAATTCATTTTCATTTTTAGGTCCTAATATTTTTTCTATTTCTTCATCAATTACTTTTTTTGTTAATTTCGGATCAACAAAAGAAAATTTTGCTTTGACATCATATAAAATTTTAACTGAGGGAAATTTATATCTTTCATTTTTAATTTGTTCAATATATTTTTTAATAACTTCATCAGCTTCATTTTTAATATCTTCTGCAGTTATTTTCACTCCAATACCACATTGTTTTTTAAAATCATCTTCATTAATTTCTTCTTCTCCTTTTTTTCTTAAATATTCTACACAAGCATCTAATTGATGTGATGTTGTAATTTCTTTTGAATTAACGTATTTTATTAATAAAGGTAATCTGTGATTAAATGCTGGGTTTAATTTTTCTGCTACTTGAATTAACATATTTCCTATTTCTTTATCTGTTGTTATTACATTTGGCTGTTCTAATACGAATTTTATTCTTTCTACTAATTTTTTCTTTTTGGCTATATCATCTATTTTGTTTTTGGGAATCCCAATTTCTGTTAATTTTTTCTCCAAATCACCTTCCATTAAAAAATATTTAAACAATTAATTTTTAGATTATATAGAGAATTAAATAAATATTAATTAAAAATATTAATTTAAAAAGATAATAAATAATTAAAAATAAAAAAGAAACAATCAAAAAAGAAATAAAAAAAGAAAAAAAATGTCAAAAAATTGTTTCTTAATTTCGAAAGCATTAAATATTATAAAAAGACCTCAAAAATTCTATAAAAAATTTATTTCTTAGCTCCTCCAATTACAACGAACTTTTTCTTAGCATAAGCTTTACTTAAAGCTTTTCTAATTAATTTCTTAGGATTAATAAATTTAATTTTTTTTTCTTCTTTTTTTTCTTTTTTAACTTTTTCCTTTAATTCCTCACAGAAAATACTAATATGACAATTAGAGCTTAAATAAGCAGTAATAGAACCATGAGCACGATAAGTTCTTCTTCTACCTTTCATAGCATGATTAACAACAACTCTTTTAATTACTAATTTATCAACATTTAATCTTTTTACTTCTGCATTTGCTTTTGCATTTTTAATTAAATTTAACATATATTTTATACTTTTTTCAGGCCATCTTCCTTTTGTTAAACCATACATTTTTGCTTGACCTGTTCTTCCCATTGAATGATCATAACGAGAGAATGGAATACATTTTTTATGTTCTAATACTTCTTTTAAGTAAGCTTCTGCTTTGTTTATTAACATTCCTTTTATTGCTCTTCCTACATGGAATGTATTTTTAAAATGTATTCTTAAGTCTTTTCCTTTTGCACTACAGGCTATTTATTTAAAAGTTTATATTATATAATTTGAAATTTTACATTTTGATGGAGCTGAATCTGTTTCTCTGATTTTTTTAACCATTTTAAAATAAGAATTTTAAGATATTTAATCATTTAATTTAATTCTAAATTTAATTAATTTTTTTGAAATTAATTAAAAAAATATATAAAAACAATAAAAAAATATAAAAAAATACAATATATAAAAAAAATAACCAAAAAAATAAAATATAAAATAAAAACATATAAAATTTTTTGATAAAAAAAATCTTTTTTAAATAAAAAAAATAAAAAACTTTTTAAAAAAAGTAAAAAACGAAATTTTTAAGGAAAAGACTTCTTAGTCATAATTTCATAAAATTCATCAAAAGTCAATTCAGTTCCATTAGCAGAAGCTCTTTCAAGCATATCCTTTAATTCTTCAGCACTCATATTTTCTCCTAATTCCTGAGCAATTTTTTTAAGAGAACTTAAAGTAATAGTATCAGCATTAGGATCATCAATAAATAATTCAAAAATTCTATGAATACCTTCTTTACTTTCTTTATCACCTAATTTATTGTTAATTGATCCTACAAAATCATCAAAGTTTACTCCTCCATTTTTTGCTGCTTCTGGAGTATCTAAATCTGCTATTAATGTATAAATTGTTGGATTTTTTGAATCAAATCCTAATGATTGCATTGCTGCTTTTAATTCTTTTGGATCTATTTTTCCTGTTCCATTTGTATCGAAGAGATCAAAGGCTTGACGAATTTCGTCTACTTCGTCGTTTGATAATCCACTTTTTTCTACTTTTGTTGTTGTTGTTACTGTTGTTTTTTGAACACGACGAGACATTTTATTTTTTTTATTATATGATTTTTTTTTTTGATTTTTGGGATATATAGTTTTTTTTTTTTTGTATATTTAGTTTATTTTTTAATAATGGTTTTAAATTTTTTTTAAAAGTATTTATTCTTATAAATTCGAGTAAATCTATTTTTATAAAAATGGTAATTAATATAAATAAAGAAAATGGAAAAATCTAAATCAACATTCAGAAATGATTTTGAAGACTTAATGAATACATATGAACTTTTTGAAATAAAAAAAAATGAAAAAAAGAATAATGAAGATGAATTTAATGGTTTTACAATAATAAATATGAACAATAAAAAAAATAAATCAGTAAATGAAATAAATGAAGTAGTAAGAACATCAACAACTTTTCTTCCTAATAATAGTTTTAGTTTATTAAGTTCAATTAAATCATTTACATCAACAATATATTATAATCATTTAATAAATAATCCAAAATTAGATTTCAAAAATATAAATGAGCCTTTCATAATATTTAATCAGCAATTCAATAAATCTAATTTAATTAATATTAAAAATCAATTATATACATTTTTATACATGTCATATAGAAATAAATTCTATAATTTAAAAGGAATAGGAAGTGGAAATTATACAAATGATTGTGGATGGGGTTGTATGTTAAGAGCAAGTCAAATGATGCTTTCAAAAGCTTTAATAGAAAGAAAAATTTATAAAAATAAAATATTAGAATTTAATAAAAATATTTATAATAATATTAGAAAAGAAGTTTTAATAGGTTTTTTAGATGATTATATTTCAATTGATATTATTATTTGTCATAATGATTATAATTATTTTTGGGAACAATACAAAAAATTATGTCAAATTGATAAAAAATATTTATCATTAACTCAAGTAATTCCTCCTTATTCAATTCAAATGATATGCAAACTTGGAAAATGTGCTGGAAAATTTAATTCTGATGTTTCAATGATTAAAATTCTTATGAAAATAAATGAAGAAATGTTTAATGATATTAATATGATTCATTTTGAGTGTGGTACTTTAATTAAGGATAAAATATTTAAATCTTGTTGTATTGAGTTATTATGTAATTGTGAAGATAATAATTTTTCTATACTTGATGAAAATATTAATATTGATAAAAAAAATAGTATGTGTGATAATTGTTTAAAGGATTATTTAGAAAAAAATAAATTAACAAATGATGATATTTTAATTGATAATGATAAAAAATATATTTTTAAGAAAGGATGTATTATTTTTATTTCTTTTAGATTAGGAATCAAAAAAATACATCCAGATAATATTGAAACAATTCCCAATTTATTTTTAAAATTACATAATAATATAGGATTTATAAGTGGAAAGGAAAATAAAGCTTTTTATTTTATTGGTTTAAATGGTAAACAATTAATGTATATTGATCCTCATTTAAATCAACCTTCAATAAAAGGAAATTTAAATGATATATCAAGTTATGAAGTAAAAGATATTTTTATAATTGATATTAAAGATATTTCAAGTGAATTATCAACAGGAGTTTTAATAAATAATATTACTGATTTAAAAACATTTTTCACAGATATAAATTGGTTTATAAGTAACTATCCTTATTTTATAAAATATGATAACATTAAAAACTCAATCCCTCAAAATAATCCTTTATTTAATTAAAAAAGTAATAATAGACTAAAAAATAATATATATATTATAAATTAAAAAAAATAAATAAAAAAATATTAATAAATTAATTAATTTTTAAAAACAAAAAATAATTTAATTTTCATTTAGATATTAAATGGTAAAAACCCATCAAAAAGAACACAATATCCACCATTACTTAGTAGTAGGTCGTCACACCCCAACAGAGAAAAAACCAAATCCAAAAATATACAAAATGCGTATATTTGCAGACGACCCAGTAAGAGCAAAAAGCAAATTTTGGTATTTTATGAAAAAATTAGACAAAGTCAAAAAAGCATCAGGAGACATTTTAGCATGTCATGAAATTTTTGATAGAGATCCTTCAAAAGTGAAAACATATGGTATTGTCTGTACATATAAATCTAAATTTGGTTATCATAATTTATATAAAGAATTCAGATCAACTTCATTAAATGGTGCTGTTGATCAATTAACTAGTGAAATGGTTGGGAGACATAAAGCACAAAGAGAAAGTTTAGTTATTGTTAGGACTACTATTCTTAAAGGGGATATTGAACATGAAGCTAAGAGGAATTATATTAAACAAATTATGAAACATGATATGAAGTTTCCTCTTTTACATAAAAGGATTAGACCTTCACCTGCTTTTAGGAAAGTTTTTAGACCTAGTAGACCTTGTTTAATTGCTTAAGTTTGTTTTTTTATAAAAGTTATTTTATATGATAGAAATAAAAATAAAAATAGAATGAATGTTATTTATAATTTATTTTTTTTGTTTTTGTTTATATTTTTTTTTTTGAATGTTTTTTATTTTTTTCAATTTTTATAGGATGGATATCAATGAATATGAATTTTAAATATTTTTTTTTTTAAATATTATATATAAAATAATGAGAAAAAATTTATCACCAACTCATAGTAGATATAGGAAAAAAAAAAGTGCATTACCTCAAGAACAACAACAAGTACCATCAATAAATATTTCATTTAAATCAATATTAATATTATTTATATTAACATCAATATCAATAATTTTAGGAATTAAATTTTATAAAAATGTACAAGAATTAAAAGAAATTGATATAAAATTAAATACAACAAGATATCAAATTATAAGTGGTGAAGAAACAAGAATAATAGTAAATAAAGAAGCGGATGAATTAGAAACAAAAGTTAAAAGACAAGAACAAAGAATTAAACAATTAAATGAAGAAGAAGAATTACTTTTTATGCAAAATAAAAATGAAAGTGATAGAGCTAATAGACTAAAAAGAGCTATTGAAAATTATATTTTAGTTGATAAAGAACAAAATGAAACTATAATTATTGAACAAAAAAAAATGAATGAATATAAATTAGCAATTGAAAATTTAAATTCAAGAATTAATGAAGTTAAATCTATGAAAAAAGAAAAAGATAAAGAAAAAGAAAATAAATAAAAATTAAAATATTCATTTTATTATATTATTTAATCTAATCCAATGTTTTATAATAATGTTTTAAAGGTTGAATTAACATTCTCATTTTTGACATTTTTATTTTTGAATACATCTCTTCATCATTTTGAATAATATCTCCATAAATATTTCTTACTATTCCTTTTTCTTTATCATATTTTGTTGTTTCATCTTTTTTTGGTGGAGCTTTAAAAATTTTCTTTTTTCTTTTTTCATTTTTATTCCATATATTTTCATATTGCTTCATTCTTTGAACACTATCTACTCTTCCATTATACTTCTTTGCTTTATTCATATTCTTTTAATTTAAAATTATAAAAAAAATTTTGAAAATTAATATTTTTGAATAAATAAAAATTAAAAAAATAACAGTTCAAAATTAATAATATTTAAAATTAATTTTAACATTTATATAAATACAAAAACTAAATTAAAACATTTTTTTATTTTAACTCACCCAAAGCAGAATAATTATCAATTTTATTAAGTAAATTTTGTGCATAATCAGGAGAATAATATTTAATAATAGCATCATCATAATAACTATTAATATCAGCAATTAATTGTTGTATAGGTCCATTTGCTTTAACTTTAATTTCTTGTAACTTCTGCAATCCTCCATTTAAAAAATTTTTCTTAGCCTCCTTATTATCCTTCAAGCAAACAACAAATCTTTGTAAAATATGTTTTAAAATTTTTTCAGGGGCAACTGGAATTAAAGGTTCAAGAGCATTTAAATTCTCACAACAATCAATAATTTTCTTAAGTGACTTCTTAGCTTTTTCTTTCAAATCATCATTAGATTTAGGATCAACATAATAATAAAGCATAAGTGAAAGTACATTTGCATTACAAACTTCATTAGCATGAGCAGGACTATGTCTCCCTATATGTCCAAGTGCATAACATGAAGCAGCTTTAATATGTTGATGAGGTTCATTCTGTAAAGCATCTCTCAATTGATTAATGGCTTTACTTTTAATAACTATCATAGCTAAATCAGGTCCATATGCAGAAATGAAACCCAAAGATAAAATACCATATAAACGAGGATCACCTTTTATATTTGAAATATAATCTACTATTATTGAAGGACCACCTGAATTTGTTATTATTTTTGCATTTTCTGGTGATTTATTTACTATTTCACATATACAATATGCTGCATTTTTACGAACAATATCATCTGGGTCTTTTAAACAATTTAATAATTGAGATACATTTTTTAATTTATGTAATGTTTGAATTGCTAAATCTGCAGAATGTTTTGTTATATTTCCTAATAATTGACATATATTTCTTTTTAATTGTGTATCATTGTAATTAAGGAAAAATGTTATTTTTTCTAAGCCACATTCAACAACAGGTTGAGCTAATTGTTCTGAATGTTGACATATATAACTTAGAGCTAAAGCAGAAGCTCTTTTTAATAAAACTTCAGGTTCTAATAAACATAACATTAACTTTTCAACTGCTCTTGCTTCAACAACTTGATGAGCTAAACTAGTATTATGTTTTGCAATATAGCCTAAAGCCCAAGCAGCACTTTCTTTAACAGAAGGATCAAATTCCTCTAAACATAAGACTAAAGGAGATAAAGCTCCACATTTAATAACATCATCAGCTAATTGTGGACTATGTTTTGCTACGGATTTAATAACAAAACAAGCTGATTTTTTATAAAAACGATTTTGATTTGATAATGAAGAAATTAATTGTGTTATAATATCATTTTGAATTACACTTTCAGCTAATTCTTCACTATAATTGGCAAGACGACCAATAGCTAGTATTGCATTTTGTTGTACTGATGGGTTTACATCTGTTAATAAAGGAAGTAGTTCATGCATTACCCCTGCAGCTTGGAGTGTTGGAATATTTTTTGGATTTGATGCTAAATCTGCTATTTGTTGGACAAAAGTTATTTTATTTTTTTGATTTTGTTCAAATGGTAATAAAACAGCTCGAGACATTTTAATATTTTTATATATGTTTATGTTAAAATATTAAAATATTAAAAAAAGGAAAATAGAATTTTAATATTAATAAATATTATAAATAGTTTTTTGTTATTTTTTATAAAATTTTTTAAATTTTTTTTTCACTTTTTTTATTTTATCAGAAATATATTTAATCACAGTAATAAACATATCTGGCTCTCCTATGAACAACAAGTTTTCCTTCTACAAAAATAAAAGTATCACTTTTTGCATTAACATCTTCTTTATTTTCAATTTTTTTAACAACATCATCAGCCAATTTCGGAATATTATAAATAAATTCAATACTATTTTGCGAATTTGGCATAAAAAGAGGGAATTTAAATTGATAATTTGCTGCAAGTTTCCCTTCAACATAATGTCTTTCAATAAGAACTAAATTTTTAACAACTTGATTTCCAACAACTAAATTTAAAGTAGAACCAATTGTTTTTACTTTAGTAATTAATTTATTACTGAATGCATATTCTAATTCGTGATCTGCAAAATAATCTAATTCATATATATCGTTTGGGTAATATTCATGATATACTTCACCTGTTTCCATATTTCTCAATTTGAATCCATTGAAACGTATTCCTGGAGTATTATCTTCTAATGTTAAAATGAATTTATCTATTGGTTTTTCCATTTTTAAAACTTGATCTATTGTTATGTTCTTATCCATTTTTTTCAAAAAAATGTTTTATATAATTTTTATATATTTTTCATTTTGTATGGGATTATTAATTATTTTATATTATTCAATTTTTTCTTTCTTTTATTTATTAAAATATTTATTTACAATATCTACAAAAAAAAAGTAATGTTAATTTTTTCCTTTTATATTTTTAAAAAATTTAAATAATTATATTATAAAATGATACTAAGAAGTAAACTAGCAGAAAAAAAGAAAAATAATGATAATGACATTGATGAAGAATTTGATGAGTAAATTTTTTTTGTTTAATAAAATTAGGATTAATGATGAAATTTCAAAAGTCATTTTAAAAATGCATCAAGAAGAAGAAAAAAATACAAAAGAAAAAGATTATTTTCAAATTGAAAATAATATATCAAATTCATTTATTCAAAAAGAAGATAAATATAATAAAACATTTTTACAAGAAACAAATAATCTATCAAATTCTTCAACAGAATCTAATTCCTCTATTAAATCAAATATATCTTATCAAAATAATTTACCTGCAAATTATAATCATGAGGTTTTTAATTTTTCCTTATTTAACAATGCAAACTTAAATAAAAATAATTATCTAACACATCTTTTTTCTGCAAATACATTTAATATAAATTTTCCTTTTGTTTTCCCTATTATATCAAATAATTGTAATAATAATTTTTATAACCAAAGAAGGAATTTAAATAATTTTCAATATAACTTTAATAATAAATTCGAACCAAAAAAAAAACATAAAAATTTAGATATGCAGAGAAATAAAATTCATTTAGAAAATATATTAAGACAAAAAGAAAAAAGAACCACTTTAATGATTAGACATATTCCAAATAAGTATTCTATTAAATTGTTAGTTGAAGAATTAGATATAAACTTTAAAAATAAATATGATTTAATATATTTACCTATTGACATTGTTAATTGTTGTAATTTAGGTTTTGGATTTATTAATTTTACACATATATTTCACATATTAAATTTTTATGATAATTACAATGGTAAAAAATGGAAAAAATTTAATTCTGATAAAAAATGTGAATTGGTTTATTCTAAGATTCAAGGTAAAAATGAATTATTCAAAAGTATAAAAATGAATGAAAATTATAATAATGCAAAAAATATTCCTATTCATTATTTAAATAATAATATTGTAAAAGATACACCTGTGACTCTTCCTTTGAAATATTTACAAGCTTTTCTTAATTTTTATCCTTATGCATCATATAATGTTATAAATAGTCAATCATTTGTTATAAATTCATTATATAACTTTTAAAAATTTAAATTTAAATAGTAATATGTTGTTTGATTAAGAGTAGGTATTATTTTAAATTTGAATTTTAAATTTTGTTAATATGGATTCAATTAAATAAAAACATATTAAAACTTTATTTTTTTATTTTTAATAATATTATGAAAAAAATAAATGAGATTTATAAAATTATAATATTTCTTTATTATTTTCTAAAAAAATATAATTTAATTGAAAACTAATTATTAAATTTAATCATAAGTTAAAATTTTGCCTTCTAAATTTTCAGTTTCATCATTTGCAGTATTTTGCAATTCTTTATGTAAATAATTAATTGTTTCATTTATATATGCAGAATTATTAATATTAATATTAGGAAAAGATAATAAATTATTTTTTCTATTTTTATCAAAATTATTAATATCATTACAATCTATTCCATTTTTAATTTGATTATTTTCAAAATTTTTATTTATACCATTTAAAGTTAATAATCTTCTAGTTAAATAACTTTTATTATTTTTCATCCAATATTTTAAAATTTTTTCATTATTAAAAATTTCATCCCTATTATAAATTTCTGTAATTGAAGGTTTATATGAAAAATCACAAGAATTTAAATCATTTAATTGTTTAATTCTTGCATTTTTTCCTTTTAAATTATTTAACCATTGTATATTTCTATCATAAAAAGATTTTTTTTCAACTGAATTACATCTTCTTTTTATATTATAATTATTATAATTATATGTATTATCATTTAAATTGATTTGATTATTGTCAAAAATATATGATGGAAGTGTTTTATTTATTTTTGGTTTAAATGTACATTCTTTTTTTTCAATTTTTTTTTGCTTTTCTTTTTTATCTTTTATTTCTTTTTCAATTTTCAATCTTTTTTTTTCTTTATTATTTTGAATTTTTTCCATTAATGATGATGATAAAATAAATTTTTTTGGTTCCTTTTGTTTTATTGATGATACATTACTTTCTCTATAATTTAAACTATATTTTTCTGTTGAATTTGAATTTCTATTTGATTTTGTTTTGAAAAATTTATTTTTAAAATAGTTGTTAATTTTTATTTGTTTTGAATTACTAATTTAAATTTACTTTTTTTATTTACTTTTGTTTACCTTTTGGATTATCAAATTTTATATCATTCCAAAATTCATCATCTTCAGGATTATATTGAGTGTTTTCGATTTTAATATCAAGTGACATTAAGAGAAATATAAAATGAAATTTATTAATTTAATATTTAATTATAATTAAAATGAAAAAAATACAAACAATTTATAATTCATTTTTTAAAAATTAAATTTAAATGTCATACAAACAACAAAAGAATAATGTCTCAAAATTAAATTTAAAATCAAGGTAATAAAATATTTATTAAAAATAAAGAGGAATTAATGATAATAATAATATATTCCAAGATATAATTAATACATGTCCAAATATAGAAGAATTAGATTTAAGTGATAATTTACTAAATTCTATTCCAGATCATATTTCAAAATTAACAAATTTAAAAATATTAGATATAAGAAATAATCAATTTACTTCTGTAAAAATTTTTATTTACTTTATTTTTAGTTAGAACAAGTTGTAAATGCATTAAAATTATTACCTAATTTAATTGAATTATATATTGATATAAAAACCGAAGAACAATCATCACTTGTTTTAACATCACTTCCAAATTTAATTAAATTAAATGGTCAATCAACAAAATTAGAGACAGAAGAAAAAGAAAATAATAAAAATTTTACAGGAGAAAATTCAAATATAAATAATGAAGAAGATAATCAAATTATAATTGATTTAATAGAGCCTGAAATAACTAATATTTCTTTAGACAATGAAAAACCGTTATTTACTCAAATTTATTCTATTGTTTCTGAGAAATTAAGATCTATTAATAAGGAACAAAGTGAATTATTTTTACAAGATTTTGAAATTTTATTAAAAAGTGAAATACAAAAGATTAATAATTGTGTCGAAAATAATTCTCCAAATTATATTTATGCAACTAAAGTTTTAGATTCTGAATTAAAAATTTTAAATTTTTTTATTAATAATTATTTAAAATATTTAAAAATTAATAATGAGGATATTTATAATGCTATTCAAATTATATGTTCAAATTCTTTTGAAATTTCAAATAAAATAAATGATATTATTTATAAATTATATCCTAAAATTGATGAACTATCAATAAAATTTAAACAAATAATAATAAATCAAGAAAATCAAATAGGAAAAGAGAAAGAATTAATAATGAAAAATTTAGAAGATGAAAATAATTTACTTCATGAAAAATTAGAAAATTTAGAAATGGAAAATAAAATAATGACAGAAAAATTATTTAACTCAGCTCAATTAATTGCAAATAACAAATCAACAAATATACAAAAAAACATAACAAGAAATATAAATATTAAAAATCAAAATCCACTAAACATAAATTCAATAAAAAAGAATTCATTATCATCATCAATAAACAATAATAATAATACAATTCAACAATCAGTTCCATATGGAAATAGAGTTTTTACATTAAAAATGATGAAAGATGTAATAAATGATATATATAATAGTAAAGTAGATTTTGATAAAAAATGTGATAATAATCAAATGCCTCGTGAGACTTTAGAACAACATATGTATACTTATTTAAATTATAAATATGGATTAAAAAATATTATTATTGAATGGGCAACAAATATAATAAATGGAATTAAAAGTTTTTCTTCTGAAGATTCTGAAGTTTGTTTATTTGGTAAAATATTAAGAAATGAAATTGAAGAAGATTCAAGATTATTTCTTCCTTTATTAAAATCAAATATTTCAAATATTTTAACTTTGATTTATAGGAAAATTTATCCTTTAAAAAGCAATGGTGATATTGAAGAAATTGTAAATAATAAAATAAAAGGTAGTTTATCTTATGATGAATGTAGGGAAATTTTATATAATTTATATGAAGAAAATGATGCTATGTATTTAGAACAAAAAGTAATTGATAAAATAAATCAAAAAAAAAACAATTTAATCAATAAACCTATTCAAGAAAAGAGAATAGAAAGAAGGAAAAAATTAACAAGAGATGAATTAATTTTAATTGGACAACAAAAAGAAGAAAATTGCAATAATGTATCATATAAATTTTTATTGAGAATATGTCATGAATTTCAAATTAAATTAAGAGAAAAATATTTAAAGAATTTTGTTACATTATTTAAAAAAATAGATGAGGATAATAATGGAATAATTAATGAAGATGAATTTATTGAATTAGTAAAAAGTTTTAATATATATAAAGAAGAAAATTTTGATGAAATTATTGAAAGACTATTAAATACAATTGATCCATATTCAAATAATCAAATATCATTTTCAGAATGTGTTTCTTTATTTTCAAAAGAAAAATGTCCAGATATAGAAAATCAAAAAATAAGTATAATGGATAAAATTTGTATTTCTTAAAAATTTTTTTTAATTAAATAATTTTATTTAATGTTAATTTTAATAATAAATAAAAAAAAAATTCTTCATTTTTTCGCTTTTGATAACATTTCAATATAACTATTTAATTTCAAAGCAAGAACTCTTAATAATTCAGCATGATCAGTTTGTTGTTTTTTTTCTTTTTCATAATTAATAATTTTTTCTTTAAATAAAGAAATTTTATATTCTTGTGAATCAACTTGACTTTTATAATCTTGAATCTCATCATTTAAATCTTTAATAATTTGTTTTAATTTTTCTATTTCTGTATCTTTACTTTCTTTTAATCTCTTAAGAAAATTTTCACAATTTCTTTTGGTAGTTTTTAATTTATTTTTAAATTGATCTTGTATTTCTTCATATTTTGAATCCATTTCAGTTAACATTTGATTTCTTACTTTTTCAATTTCAGTTTTAAATATTATATTTTGTAAATTATCAATTCTACTTGCAATTCCATCTAATTTATATTGTAAAACTTCATCATCTATTGTTGATGTATTTTTTTTCTTTTTTTTCTTTGATGCATTTTCTTCTTTTTCTTTTTGTTTATAACTATCAATTACTATATTTAATTCATCTATTTTATATTTTAATTCATCAATTGTATTTTCATTTGAGTTTTTTAAATTTTGAATTGCTTTTGATTTTTCATCTATTTTAGCTTCTAAATCTAATCGATTTTCTAAATTTTCTTCTTTTAAATCACTTATTTGTTTCTCATATTTTTCATTTGTGTCTTTTAACATTTTTTTTGTTTGCTCTACTAAACCTTCTAAAACATTTTTTTCATGTTTTAAATTTGAAATTGCTTCTTCATTTTTACTTTTATTTTCCTTAGCTTCTTTTTTTAACAACTCAACAAAAAATTGAATAATTTGTGGATACATAACTTCATATTTTTTTTCATTTATTTCTGATTCAGAGACAAATTTAAATATATCTTCAATAGTATCTAAACAAGAAAAAATTTCATTTAATTCTGGATTTTTTTTATATTCATCAATTAATTTTTTAGAAAGATCAGTACATTGATTAATAGAAACTTCTTTCCATTTTGGAATATAATTAGTCGAAAATAATTCATTAATTTTTCCTTCTAATTTATTATACATATCTAAACAAACAGATAAAGGAATATTTAATTCAGCAAATTCATTTAAATAACCAATTGATAATTCTCTTATTTCATTATTTTTTTTAATTAATTCTTCTAATTTTAAAAATTTTTTATAATCTAAAGTATCCATTTCATTAGTATAATAATCCATACTTTTCTTATATGCATTTTCCATTTGTTCATCTACTACTATTTTCCATGATGTTTTAACATCAGGTAAACTATCTGAATTAATAGCATCTAAATACATTTTTATTAATTTTATATACATTTTACCATTCATATAACTACCTTGTATTTGTTTTGGTCTTACACTTTCAAAAACTTTTTTAACTAAATTATTCATTTGATTTAAAAATTCTGGTCTTAATTCTTCAGTTGGCAATTGATCAATTAACTTTAATTTTTTTTCATCATTAACAGGACGAACTAAAGTATAACAATCTCTTTCTTTAAAAAATAATTTCAAAGTTTTTCTAATATCATTTTTTTTATTTAATTCATCAATAACACCTTGATTAAAAGAATTAGTAGAAATATTATTAAGATTTTCTTCCCTTAAAGCATTTTCTAAATATTGTCTAGCAGTAATTTCATTTCCATTATTATCAATTAATTCAAGTGCCCAATCTCTAAGAACCCAAAGAAAAGAAGGAAAATTATTAGCATAATTATTAATTTCTTTAAATTTAGTTTGTATTTTCTTAGCAAAATTAAGTACTAAAGCTAAATTTTCAATAGCACTTTCATCAATATTTTTCATAGAATTATAAATAAATAAAGAAGATAATAAAAGACCTAAACAAAAAATTATCATATCAATTGATTCATTTCTATCTTCAAAAGCACTTGCTAATCCTTCTGTATCAATTATTAAAACTTTATAATTTTTATTATTTAAAGTTACTGGATCTCCCCATATCCATAATCCTTTTGTACATGATGCTATTGTTGGACCTATTTCAAATCCATCTTGACGTCCTAGTAAACGATTTAATAAATAACTTTTTCCTGATCTGTAAATTCCTGCTATACATACTACTGCTATATTTGTATCTATTTGAGATATTATTTCTTCTGATTCTTTTGTTAGTTTACAATGTCCTTCATGGTCTATTGTTATGAATTGTATTGGTTTATTCATTTTTTTATATTTTTTTGAATTTTATTATTAAAAATGTTTTTTTATTGTTTTTTTTTATTTTTTTAAAATTTTTTCAAAATAATTTTAAATTGTTTGAAAAATTAAAAAATAAAAATATAAAAATAAAATTTTTATTTTTTGAGATTATTTGTAAAAAATTGTTCAACAATTTTACTAGCTTCATTAGAAGATTTATTATTATAAGTAACAATATTATTATTTTCTTCTTCATTTTCATAATCTTCATTATCAGTCCTTTGACTTAATCTTTTCAAAGCTGCTTCTTCTAATTTTTTCTTATTTATATTATTTCCTATTTCATTTAACATTAATTCCTTTGCCATTCCAACTGGTTTAGGAACTTCTTTTATTTCAGTTTCATCCTCTAAATATTCATCTAAATTTTTTTTATTTCCATTATTTTCAATTTTAGGACTTGTAATAATATCATTATAATAATTGATTTCATTATTAAATTTATTATTATTATAATTATTATTTTCAAAATCATTTTTATTTAAATTATAATTATTATTATTAATAATATTTTTATTATTATTATTTTTATTATAATTATTATATATAGGTTTATTATAATCATTAACAATTTTTGGTTTTTGATTATTTTTATTCCTAATATCAAATCTTTGATTATTAAATTCAGAAACAGGTTGTCCTTTTTTTCTGCTAATTCTTTGATAATTATAATTATAATTTTGTTTATTATTATTATCATCATCATCATCTAAAAAACTATAAGCTTCACTTTTAATAATTTTTTTATATTTCGATGCATCATTTTCAATATTATTAATTCTAGATTTTTTTTCTTCCATTTTTAATTTCCTCTTTATTGCCTCATCATACATTCTCTTTGAAGCTTCTTCAATATGTTTTTTAGATGCTTTTTTAGTTGGACATAACTTTAATTCTTCTTCTTCTTTTTGTTTTACAATTTCACTTTTTTCTTTTTTCATTTTTTCAATTTTATCATTTACTCTTTCATTATATTTTTTAAATCTATTATGATAAATTTCTTTCCATTCATTTTGATTATATTTTTTAGTATTAGGATTAATTAAATCATCTTCTAATTTATTTTTCATACTTTCTAAATTTTCTTGAGCTTCAATTCTTCTATTTGCATCTTCAATTAATCTATTAAAAGCCTTAATTCTTTCTTCTTCATCAATTTTCATTTTATTTTGTTCAATTAATTTATTAATTCTATCATCTCTAATTTGTCTTTTGTAAATATCAAATTTCATTCTTTCCATAAAATCATTTTCTTTATCAATATGTAATTGATTATAATCTTTTACTAAAGCATATGCTAAATTTTGAATATTATGATTTTCAAATTTATTATATGGAACTGATGAATTTGCTTTTGAATATTTTGATATATTTAAATTTTGATTTGTTTTAATTCGAGATGATTCCATTTTACTTTCTGAATTTCTTTGTTTTATTTGATTTTGATTTTGATTTATTGGATTTTGATTTATTTCGTAATTTTTAAATACTTCATTTTCATCGTTTTGAATTTGAAATTCATTTTCTGGAGGATTCTGAATATTTTGATTTGGGTTTAATTTACTTGGTAATGTTTCTGGACTTGGTTCTTCTTCTTCATTGTCTCTCATATTTTTATTTTTTTTTTATTTATAAATATTTTTATGTTTTGGTATTTTTTGATTTATGATATTTATATTTTTAATTATTTTTTTTTCTTTATTATGGAATTTAAGAAGTTTAAATCAAAAGAAAAAATAATTGAAAATGATAATAATGATTTTTATAAAACTTTATTTATAAAAATTCAAAATCAAATTAAAGATTATGTTATAAATAAATTAATTTCAAAAGTTTGTTATCAAAATAAGTTAATTAAAGAATTAAATGAAGAAAATGATAAAATAAAAAAGAATTTTTTATTTTTATTAAAAAAGGTTTTATTAAATGAAAAAATAATAAAAAACAATTCTATACCTATAATAAAACCAATTTTAAACTCTCCAATAAAAGTATTTGAAACAAAAAATTCACATTCACATTTTGATTCTGATAATAAATATCAAAATTCTAAAAATTCAAATTTAGATATTAATATATCAAAATCTTATAATAATATAATAAATAAAAGAAAAAATAAAGTTTCATTTATTAATAATAAAAATATTCCTTTAAATGAAGATATTTTCATTCATAGATTTAATCACCTAAAAAGTAAAAGTTATTTTAATGATAATCAAATAAGTACAACTTTAATATCAAATCAATCACAAGGATTACTTAATACTTATGATATGATGAAAAAAACTACTTCTGAAAGAAATAATAATAAATTTAATAAAATGACATTGAAAATTAATTCAAATTTAACAACACCTAAAACAAAAAAGAAAGTTTATAAATTTAATTATTCTTGTAAAAGTATTCATAATACTGAGCATAAAGAAAAAAATAATTTAAAGTTAAATTTAGAAGAACAAAAAAATTTTGATAAAGGAGATTATCAAATTAAAATAAGGAAAAATACAAATTCTCATAAAATTGGTTTATTATCAAATAAAATTTAAATTATATGCATTTTATAATTAATATTCAATATTTTTTTAATATTTGTAAATATAAATTCATTGTTAGAATAATTTTAACATTTATTAAAAAATTATTTTTTTAATAAAGCGACGAATTCTCTTAATTTTTGCATTGAATATTTGAATATATATTATTATATATTTCCATATTCAATGCTTTCAGTATATTAAAATTATATTAATGTGTAATAAAATAATATATATAAAAATTTTTTTATGAAATTTAAAAAATAAAAAAAAATGTTAGCAATAAGTGGAAAAGAATATAATTTAGAAATTTTATTCCAATATGAAGCATTAAAAGAAGTTTTAATGGCATTAGCTAAAAATAATTTAGAAATGAAAGGAGATATTGATTCTTTACAAAATAATAACAAGGAAAAAGATAAAAAAATTGAAGAATTAGAAAACCAAATTAAGTCAATGAATGAATATAATGAACAAAAATTTAATAATATAGAAATTAATTTTAATAATTTTAAGAATATTATAAGTAATTTTCTAAATCAAAATGATAATAAACTTTTAGAAATAGAAAAATTAAAACAAAATGAAAAAGATGTAAATTTAATTGATAATATTAATCAAGATAAATTAATAACTCAAAATACATTAACGGAATTAGAAAAAAAAATAAAAGACAATCAAATAAAAATAGAAGAATTAGAAAAAAATATAAAAGATTCCACAGATCAAACAGAAATGAATGATTTAGAAAATTCAATAGAAAAAAAATTTAAAGAATATAATATGAAAAATGAAAATATGATAAAGAATTTACAATCAAATATAAATGAATTAAATGAAAAAAATGAAACAAATGAAAAAAAAATAGAAGATTGTTTATTAAAATGTTCTAATTTAAATGTATTAGAAGAAATAAAAGATAGTGGAAATGGTGATATTGATGCAACAAAATTATTAATTAAATCACTTGAAACAAAAGTTTTTACAAAATTTAATACAATTGAAGAAAGATTTAAAAATATTCAAATCGAATTTATGAAAGTAAAAAATTTAACTGAATCTCATAATAACTCACTTGAAGAATTAAAATTAAATCTTCAATTATTAAAAGATGATTTTGAAAAATTAAAAAATACATTTAATAATACAACAAATAAATTAAATAAAAAAGATAATTCTTTAGAAAATAAAATTAAAGAAATATTAGAAAATACACCAAATAATAATAATTCTTTAATAGATGAAAAAATTAAATTATTAGAAGATGAATTTTCAAAAATAAAAACAAATCTAAATTCAAATATCAATACAAATTCAAATTCAAATAAATTACCTCAAAAACAAATAAATTCAGGAGAAGATATATCAAAATTAGAAGATAAAATAAATGAAATTCAAAAGAAAATAATAGAATTAGATGGTTTGGTAAAAAACAATATAATTGAAAAAGAAATAGAAAATTTAAAAAAATCATTAAAAGATTTACAATATGAATTACAAAACAAATTAACACAACAAGACTTAAAAGAATTATATGACAATCACTTAATGAATTTAAATGAAATAAATTCTATAAAAGATCAAATAAATTCAATAACAAAAAACAACAAAAAACAATTTTCAGAAATAAATCAAAAATTAGAAAAATCCCCAAATCAAAATAACATAAATGAAACAAATAACAATAATTCAAAATCAAATTCTCCAAATCAAAACCAACAAGAATCAAAAAATTATGAAAAATATATATCAATAACAAAAAATCTATATCAAGAAATAGACAAATTAAAAAAACAAAACGAATGTATTCAACATGATATAGATGAAATATATTCCTTATTAAAAAACATTCCAACAAATGATGATATAAAAGATTTGGAAAATAGAATATTAAAAATAATAGATGAATTCAAACAAGTTTCCTTACGTAAATTCTCAGATAAACATGAAACAAATAGAACAATAAAAACAATAGAAATAAAAATAAAACAATTATCAGAAGAAAAAAGAATAGAAAATAATGAAAGTTGGTTAATTGCAAATCGTCCTTTAAATAATTTTAAATGTGCTTCTTGTGAAGCAATTATTACAAATTTAAATCCACCAAAAGAATATTTACCTTGGAATAAATTACCTTTAAGAGAAGATAAACAATATAGAATAGGAGCTGGATTTAGTCATAAATTAAATATGTTAAATCAAGATTATATTAATTCAAAAGATATTTCTTCTGATAATGAATTAAGAAATCAAAGATCTTTTTCTGGAATTAAAATTAATAATCAAAATAATAAAAAAGTTAAATTACCTAAAGTTGATTCTAAAACTAAAATTTTTTCTTTAAATGAAAATATTCCTCCTGTTTCTGATGAGGAAAATAGTAATTTTGATGAGAAAAAAGATAATAATATTACTCCTAAAATTATGAGGATTTATAAACATAGGAAAAATGGAAGTGCAGGGAATAATGAAGATAATAATAGTGTTAATAGTCAAAATTTAATTGTTAGTAATGATGGAAATGGGATTATTAATAATGGAAAATTTTCTAATGAGAAAGTTGAATAAAATTTTTTTTCAATTTTTTATTTTTGTTAATTTTATTTATAATAAAATTAATTTTTTTATAAACAATTAAATTTAAATTTTTTAAGTATTTAAATTGAAAAAAAAAATAATAAATTTATTTTTTTTTTAATCCAAAATCCAATTTCATAATACTATTCTTTTCAATAACATTTTGACATTTCAAACATTTTTCCTCTTTCAAACAATCTTTAATACAATTCTTACAAAATAAATCACCACATTTAAGAATAAAAACCACAAAATCAAGAGGAGTTGAGCCACATTTTTTACAGAAAAAAATTTTAATAACATCTTCAATATTCTTAATATTTTTTTCATATTCTTTAATTTCTTTATTAAGTTCTTCATTACTTTCATTTTTATCATCATCATCAATACTATTATTATTATCATTAACATTAATTTTATCATGTTTTCCATAACAAGTTTCATAAAAAATACATTTTCCATTAATTTTTTTACGAGTGCATTTAAAAACTTTTCTAAAATTTTTAATATGATAATTAAATTCTTCTTTACTATGAAGATAATGACAAAAAATACCATAAGGACAAAGTTCAGGTTTATATATACTTTTAGAAGTTTTTTGTGCATTTTCACATCTTTTATTAATATATCTAAATAATTTTGGTGGTCTTCTTATTTCTTCTTGATTATGATAACAATAACATAAATGAGGATCTTTCATACAATCTTTTCCTAATTTACATTCTAATATTTTAAAATTATCTAAATTAAATTGAGTTGGTATTTCAAAGTGATCTAAATAATTTTCTATATGTAATGTTTTACATTTCATTAATTTTAACATTAAAAAGCAAATTTCTTCTTTTTGATAATCATAAATTAATCTTAAATCATCTCCTAAATCATGAGCATAAGGACATAAAATATTTGAACATTTTTTATTTCTGCAAATAATTGTTTTATACATTAAACTATGATATAATATTTCATTATCATTTTTTGCATATATATCTGAATTAATACTATTATTATTATCCCCCATAATAGGAAGATAATTATAATATCCTTCTAAATCTTTTATTAATTCTCTTCTTTTATCAAATTCATTTTGATAATTCCATTCAGTTCCTTTATTATTATTTTTGACTTTATATAATTGAATCATTTCTTCATGAAATTGTTGAATATCTTCTTCATAATTCATTTCATTTATATCTGATACTCCTTGATATTGTCTATCAGTTTTATTTTTTACTTCTTTTAATGTATTTATTATTGTATATTCTCTTTTTATCATATTCATTATTTCAAAGATTGTTCTTGAATCATTTAAATATATTAATTTTATTATTTTTAATATTTCAAATTCTTCCATATCTGTAAATACCCTTCTAATATCCATTATTATTTCTTTGTTTGTAATATATAAAGGATCAGTTTTAAAATTATAATTGTCATTATTATTATTCATAAAAAAAAAATTATTATTCTTTCTATAATTATTATGCTCACCAAAATTTATATTACTTCCTCTAAAATTGTTATTACTTTTTCTATTAAATTGATTATTATAATTAAAATTTGGACGATTATTTGAATTAAATTCATTTTTTTGTTTTGGATTTTTTGAAGTTTTAAATGTTTCAATACCATCATCACTATCATCACTTTTATTTTTTTCTTCATTTTTTTCTTCTTTTTTTTCTTGTTTTATTTCTTCTTTTTTTTCATCTTTTTTTTCATTAACTTTTAGAAATACGTTATTTTTATTTTCCATATTTTCTTCAATTTTATTTCCAAAATTTAACTCATTTTCTAAATCATTTAATTTATCATTTTCATTTTTTTTTTCAATATTATCTACAAAAGGAGATAAATTTTTTTTATCCTGAAGATTGTTTTTTGGGAGTGGATTACTAGTCATTACCATTGACATTTTTATTGTTTTGTTTTGTTCATTTGATTCCTCATTTTTTTTTTCTTCAATAGAAGTATCACTCATTTTTCCTTCTAAATCACTATCATCACTCATTTTAACTTAAATTAAATTAATATTTCTATTTTTTTATATTAAAATTTTTATATATTTTTTTTAATTTGTTTTAATTAATTTAATAAATATAAATGAAAATAAATAAAATAAATCGGTGTAAAAAAAATAATTAAAAATATTATAATATTATTGAAACATTTTTTGAGGGAAATAAAATTTTAAAATTTAATAAATCTTTACATTTAATATAAATGAAAAATTAAATATTGTTTTTGTTAAAAATATGATATTATTTAATACCTTTTTATTGTCAAATAATCAATATGAATTAAAATTCTATCATATTACATTTACAATCAATTATATTTTTTCCATTTTCTTTATAAAAATAGGTTAATAAATTTGATTTCCTATCTTTATAAATTATTCATTATCTTAAAAGATAAATCTTTTAATTAATATTTATAATTATCAAGATAAATTTATTAAAAATTCATTCATATTTTCCTTTTATTTTAACATTTATACAAATAAAGGATTACATAAAAATATGAATGAATTTTTAATTATTAATTATTATTTCAATTTTTAACATTTTTTTTTTAATAAATTAAGTAATTTTGATTTGGCTTTATTTGAATTAGAAGAGATTTTTGGTAATTTAATTATTTGAATTTTTTTTGGTTTAATTTCATTCTCCAAATTATTTACTAACAAATTATCTAAATTAAATTCTAATTCAAAAAAAATCTTATTTAATTCATTTTGATCAATTGAAATTTCATTATAATTCAGTATCTTTGTATTTTCCATTCAAAATATTATATTTTATAATATTATTATTTTTTAATATTTATTTCATTATATACTTTCCTTAATAGTTAATATTTTTTATTTAACTCATTTATTTAAAATAATTATCTTACATATTTTAAATT
>JAJJLH010002146.1:0-40955 GCA_023806865.1 Isotricha sp. YL-2021a | reverse complement strand
TTTTGATTTGATTTAATTGTTTTTTCATTTAATATATACTCATTTTTATTATCTGTATTCATTGAATTTTTATCATTTATTTTAATAAATATTTTTACTATAAAAATCAGGGAATAAAGAATTATAAGCATAAAATTTTTCAATAGAATCAACAGAAATTCTTTTAATTCCATCAATTTGAGTTTCATTTAATAATTTATTATTAATTTCTTTATGAATAGGAGAAACAAATTCAATATCAATTTTCTTAACATTATCAATAAAATGTTCCTTATAAAATTTAACCAAATTTTCTTTATTTACTTTTTTTAATTCATTTATTTGTATTTCTTTCCTATCAAATATATAAGTATGTTGTACAATTTCAGCTCCATTAAATTTAATTTCTTCTTCTAAATTATTAAATGGTTTTTTTAATTTAATTTCAACTGCATTTATAAAATCTTTTAATTCATTTTCATCAATATTTTGAAAATATTCTAATTTTTGATTAATAAAAAATCTAATTTTACTTGAAATATATTCTGGTTCTTTCACATTGGATTGAATTAAACAAATTAAACCAGAATTATCTCTTATTGTTTTTTTCATTAAAAAACAAGCATATGCTAAAGTTTGATTTGTTCTTAAATCATCATAAAATTTATCATTTAAACTTTGTTCAATAACAGATAATATTGTTTTTTCAAATTCATTTAAATGACCACATTGATAAAAAGAAAGAATTGAAGAATTAATTTCTTGATTATTAGGTGAATAAAATTGATAAATATAATTTGTTTTTTCTGAAATATTAACTGCTCTTATATCTTCATATTTTCCAATTTTTGTATCATTAAGATTTATTTTTAAAATATTACAAACTATATTATTTATTTCTAATGCTTCTTCTTTTAATAAATTTCCTTGAATTAACCATTCAATTTTACAATTATTAAATAAATTTTTTATATAATCAATTAAATCATTTATTGTTAATTCATTATCATTTATATATTCTAATTGTTCATTTGGAGTTATTGATGGTGTTTTCATAACATAATCAATATAATTATAACAAACTAAATAATTATTTGAATAATAAAAATTTTTTTTTTTTAAAATATAATTTTCTAATGCAATTTTAAATTGTTCTATTTTATTACTAAAATCAATTTTAACTAATTCTTCTAATATAATTTTAAAAGCATTTTTCATTGAACTATTAAAACCTTTTATAATAATTAAAACAACATTTGATGTTATAGAAATAGAAAATTCAATAAGTGCTTCTTCTGCCATATAACATATTTCTCTTAATTCATTTTTTATTATTTCTTCTGCAATACTAGATAAAATTATATTTTTAACATTATCATTTTTTGCTACATTTTTTTCTAACATTATTTCTAATTGAATATATGCTTTTGGTCTTTTATAAGTTATATCTTGTTTATACCAAATTCTACATTTTTCATTTGAAAAAATTTTCTGTGGATATTTTATTATTTCATTTGGTTCTTTTAATAAATCTAAATTTTCAGGAAAGAATAAATTTTCAGGTGGATAATCTAAAGGATGTTTACATTCAACATTATCAATTTCTTCTTCTGTAAAATAAAATTTTTCTTTAGTATATTTTGTTCCATACCATTTTTCAGTTAAATTACAATCTTTTTCAATTTCTTTTGAACAAAGGAAAATTAAACAATTTTCTTGTTTTAAATTTTTTAAATATTTTTCAGTAATTTCTTCATTATATTCTTCAATTAAATCTTTTCCAGTTAAAATATCTTCATTTTCATATGAAAAAAAAGAACTATTATATAATTTACAAGTATCTACAGGTGATTTTTTATTTTTAAAATCAAATTGAATTTGATGTTTTTTAATATATTCATTAACAAATCTCTTATTAATTGGTTTACTTTGAATAATTTTAATATATTTAAAACATCTTAAAATAACATCTTTATAATTTTTTAAACCTTTTTTAGTTAAAACAATTTGAAAATAAAAAGAAGAAAATGTTTTTGAATTATTATTTGGTCCTACTAAAAATGAATTAACTAAATCATCTTTACTTAAAGATGAAATTAAAGTATTTGGTCCCTCATGACCAAATAAATTAGCTAATAATGATAAAGGTTTATTTTTATAATATTTAGAATCATCATCTAAAATCCAATAAATTCTAATTTCATCTTTATCTTTAATAGGAGTAACTTTATAAAAATATTGTAAATTATCTTTATCAAAAGGTAAAATTTTCCCATAAAAAGGTTTTTCATAATTTTCAATTTTATGAACATCATTAAAATACTTTTCAACTAAATTAATTAATTCATCTCTATTTTTATTAGAATAAATACATAAACCCATCATTTCACTAGTATAATATTTTTTATAAAATTCAATTAATTTTTCTCTAATATTATCTTTTTTTAAAGTTTCTAAATTCCCAGTTGAAAAATGATTAAAAACTGAATTTTCTTTTGATTCCGAACATAATAATTGATAAAATCTCCAAACATCACTATTTAAATTTTTTTTATTTTCACTATCAATAGCATTAATTTCTTTATTAACTGAATTTTCAGAAAATAAAGATGAGATGAAAAATTGAGAAAATTTATCTAAAGATTCTTCAAAAGCTTCATTAGAAACATCATAATAATAATTTGTAATATCTTCTGATGTAGAAGCATTTGAATCACCTGAATTTTTATTTAAAAAATTGTTATATTCATTTTCTAATGGATATTTTTTTGTTCCCATTGATAACATATGTTCACAAAAATGAGCTAAACCTTGATACTCTTTTGGATCAAGGAGACTCCCTATGTTTACTGACATTGATGCTGCACTTTTTGTTGTTTCTGGATCGGAAATTAATAAACATTTCATTCCGTTTTTTAATATTTTTAAAGTATAGGTTAATGTGTCACTTTTTGATTTTTTTAAATTTGTGTATAAAGTTTGTGGAATAGACATTTATTTTTTTTAAAAGCTTTTTTTTAAATTTTTTTTTATGGAGAGATAATTAAATTTATTTAATTATTATTATTTTTTTTTTATTAATTGTTTTTTAATTATTATTGATTTTTATCTTTAGTTATTTTTTTTTTAGTTTTTTTTTTAATTGTTAATTTTTATTTTTTTAGTTTTATTGTGATGTTGTAAATAAAGTAAAAAATATGGAATCTAAAAATAAATTAGATTCTAAAATGCAATTATTACATTTAAATTTGGGTCAATTACAAGAAGATATTTTGAAATTTATAAATAATATCAGAGCTCAACCAAATAATTATTTTGAGTTATTAAGAAAAGAAAATCCAAAACCAAATGAAGAATTGAATAATTTACTTAAATTTTTATATAAAATAAAAAAAGAAAAAATACCTCCTTTTACAATGAATAATGATATTTGTAAATGTTCAGATGATATATTAAATTATATTATAATATATGATGAAGGAAAAAATAAATTACATTTTTTATATAATAACAAAAGTAATTATTCATTAAAAACTAGATTAATTAGAGTTGGAAAAAAAAATGTTGATAATGAAGAATTTATAATTTTTGAAAAAAAAAATCCAAAATCAATAATTTTAGATTTATTATTAAATGATCCAAATATGAATAAATTATTTGATCCTAAATTTACTTTAATTGGAATTTCATGTGGAATTTTACCTTCTGATAGATTATGTACTATTATTGATATTGTTGAAGAAGAAAAAATTTTTGACTCTTTTAGGAAAAATAATCATTATTATAATAAATATTCTATTACTACTTATATTCATAATCCTAAATTTGCTGTTTATTATGATAGTAATGAATTAGATAATAATGATATAAATAAAAAATATAAATATATTAGTTTTTCAAGTGGAAAAAAAATTCCATCTTTTAATAAAGGAGGCAATGTACAAGCATTAAAAATTGATTTTAATAGAAATCTTTTTCAAAATAATCAAAAGAATAATATTGAGAAAAAATAAATGATAAAAATTCAATGAATACAGATAATAAAAATGAGTATATATTAAATGAAAAAACAATTAAATCAAATCAAAAAGAAAATTATTCTCCTTCATTTTTTAAAGGAAATAATAATTCTCCAGATTATAATATAAATACAACACAATATAAAACAGCAACATATAAATCAGATATCCCATATTTTAATAGAAAATTAGGATTAATGAATTCAAGAAATAAAAGTTATACAAATGTAAGAATTACACATCCAATATATAACGATTCGAATTTATATAATATCAATAATAATAAAAAATATAAATTAAATACATCTAAAAGTTATTATAATTCATATTTCAATAAAATAAATTTAATTCCTAATAATTGTAATTATAATCTAGATAAATCAAATAATTTTAATAATACTTATAATTCAAATACTTTTAATCAAAATAATTTAAATAATCAATATTTAATTAATACTATTTTTCCAAAAAATAATTGTAATGAACCTGCTGATGTAACATATTATAGAAGTATAATTCCTGATATAGATGGGAAATATATTAATGTTCTTACTAGAAATACAAAGTTTAAAGATGGATGTAAATTAATTGAGTATGATACTAGTTAATTAGAGTTTTAAATTTTTATTTTTTTTGTAAAAAAATCTAATTAATTATTTATAATATAAAATCAAAATAAATGGAAAAAAATTCTCAATTAATGAATGAAAAATCGGTTTTAGATTATAATTTTTTAAAATATAATAGAGAAAAAAATATTATAAAATATGAGTCATGCTTAAAAAAACCAAATACTCAAAGGTCATTTAGTTCTTCTACAACAAGAGATTCAAGTAATATAAAATTCATTAATAATGTTGTACACAATTTTTCTTTTAACAATTCATATTCTTCAAATGAAAAAAATAATAGTGAATCTAAAAAAAAAAATGTAAAAAAAAAAAGAAATAATTTTGATAATTTTTATCTTAGGATGAAAGAAAAAGAAATTATTAAACAAAGAAAATTAGATGAGTTAATAAATTTACAGAATACAATTATTAAAAATTCAATGAAAAATAATTTTAAAATGAATGATAGTTCAAGAGAAATTTTAAATAATTCCAAAAGATTAAAAGATTATTCACTCCCTTTATATTTAAATTATAATAACAAAATAAATGATAAACAATTTTTATCATTAAAATATATTATTAATGAAGAAAATAATGATTTTCATAAAAATAATAAGTTCAGTAAAGTTAATTTTTTAAATTTTTTAAAAAGTAATGAAATGTTTTTAAAAAAGAAAAAGGAAAATTTACAAAATAAATATTCAGATAGTTATAGTAATTTAAATTCTTCCTATACATTCCGTCCAAAAATTAATAAAAAAAATAAATTAATGTTAGGTCAAAATAGTGAAAAAGATGTAACATTAAAAATGAAAAATAGTATAAAAAAAGAATTTATTAGATTGAATTCAATTGAAAATAATAAAGTAAAAACAAATACTTTTAGGAAATTCAATAATAACAAAATAATAAAAACAATGAATGATGAATTATTAACAAGAAAACCAAATAAAACAGTTAAAAAACATAATAGTTTAATATCAAATTGCCAATTATATAAAATAAATGTCTCAGAAAGTGTTCCTAATGTTATTGCAAAAAATATAATTCGAATAAAACAAAAAGATATATTAAACCCAAATAATTCAGCTTCAATATTATTTGATTATTTTATGTAATAAATTTAAAATTAAAAACTTAATATTAAAAATCAAAACTAAAATTAAATAAAAAAAAAATTCTTTTATATATATTAAATCCATTAAAAAAATCCATATATAAAAATATAATATACACAATGAATTATAATTTATTTAATATCAGTTAAATAAAAAATAATATTTGTCCCTAATCTAATTTTATAAGAATTTACAGTATTTAAAAGTCCTATACACTGAATTTCATTAATAATTTCTGCATCATAGGGAATAATATCTATATCAAAATTAGTAAAAATATTTTTAGGAATTTTCCCAATATTTTTAGCAATCATTTTAATTTTATAAAAATAAATTTTACTAATATCAAAAACAATATTTTCAATTTGGAATTTTTTTTCAAAAATTTTTTTAAATTCATTAATTAAAATATTATTACTATTATCATAAATAACTTTCCAAAGATGAATCATATTTTCAATTTCACAAGCCCTTAAAGCATCATAAGGAATAGATTTCCCAATAGGTTTTTTTTCAAAAAATTCATCAGGGGCATCATTAATTATTACATTAGTCCATTCAATTGAATTAGGATTTATTGAACCATTTTTACTAAAAATATTAATTTCTAATATAAAAGAATCACCATTTGAAAAAGTTGAAATTGGAGGAATGTAACAAAATCTTTTTGAATAATTATTAAATTTTTCTAATTCTGATGATATCCATAATATTATATTTGATTTCTTTTTTATATCTATTTTCCATATGTTGTTATAATTTTTTGAATTTAATGTATAGTTATATCCAAATTCTATTGATATGTCTCTTTTTTCTGTTATTATTTTACATGAAATTATTAAGTTTAAAAATGGATATGTTCTTTTGTGTTTTATAAAGTTTTTTTGTTCAAAAAAAAAATTTTTTACTTCAAAGAGTTTATTATATTTTTTTTGAAAAGAAAATATTTTTTTTTCAAATATATTTGAAAAAGATTTTTTTATTTTTGTTGATATGTATTTATTTGTATATTTTATTAAATCGTTATATTTATCATAACAAAAACTTAATAAATTATAAATCGAATAATCACTTAATTTTAAAATATTTTTTATTTTCATTTGTATAATTTGTTGATTTTCTTCTCTTATTTTTGAAATGAATTTATAATTTTTATTAGAACTAATAAAATTTTCTTCATTAAATTCATCAATTAATCTATTTGAAATTAAATAATTTGGATTTTTAACAAATAATTTTGTAAATTTATTATTACGATAATCTTTACTATTATGATAAGGAGAAATTATATTTAAATTATTTTCTGGTTCATACTCTCCATTTTGACTTAATTTATTATTATTTAAATAACTTTCTTCTATTTTATCTGGATTATTATTATTTTCTAAATCTAAAATTGAATCTGATTCTCTATCAACATCAAAGTCTCCTGATAATAAATTTTTGGTTTTAAAATTTAATTCTTTACTTTCTTTTTTTGTATCTGAATCTGAATTTATTTCTTCATTTTCTTTTTCTTCTAATTTTGATGATACTGTTTTTTTACTATTTATTTTATTATATTTTATTTTATTTTTTGATTCTTTTTTTGAACTTATTGTTTCAAAATCAAATACTTTAATTGAATTTTTTTCTAATATATTATTATTATTTATTCTAATTATATTATTATTATTCTGATTATTATTAATATTATTTTTGGTATTATTATTCTTATTCTTATTATATTCAATTAATGATATTTTCTTTTCTTTTTTATTCAATGTATTGTCATTATTTATTAAATTATTTTTACTTTGTTGAATTGAATTTGCCATAGTTGATTTTTGTGCAGTATTATATTTTGTATTATATTGAATTGAATATTTTTCTATATTTTCTTCTTTTTTTTTAGAATTATTTTTTGGATTTGTGTTTATTTTATTTACTGATTGAGGCTCATTTGTATTTGAAAAGTTATCAATTCGAATTGAAGAAGTTAATTGTCCTTTTGAATTACCAAAAAAAAAATTAAATTTATTTAATATTCTTTGTTTATCATTTTCAATTTCACCTTCATGTGTAAGTGTAGTATAATTAACTCTTTTTATATCGAAACCTTTACTTGAATAAGACATAATTAAATTTATTTTAAAATTTATATAAAATTAATTAAAAAAAATTAAAAAAATTAAATGTAGTTTTATAATATTCAAAAAATATTTTATTTAATGAATCTTATTTTTCAAATAAAAATAAAAGGAAAAACTAAAATAATCATATTTATTCAAATGCTTTATTTTTAAATAAAATAATTTTAATTATAATTTAAAAAAAGAAAAAAAAAATTATTAATAATTTATTTTTTAACTGAATATAAATTATTAAAAAATCAATATTAAAAAAAATGCAACAACCTTCACAAAATTACTTACATAATCAATCATATAATAATAATTTAATTTTTGAAAATAATATCATTAATCAAAGACAAAAATCACCTTATGGAATTGGGTTTGATGATGAAAAAATAATAAAAAAATTAGAACAAAAAAAATATAAAGAAGATTTAGATTTTTTAATTAGTTTACGTAATAAAAAAAATTTCTCAGATAAAATTGAATTAAATAACCAATATAATCAAATTCAAGAAATGAATAATGTAAAGATTATTTTATTTATTTAATTATTTATATAGAGATATAATTATAATAAATTAAATCAACAAGATTATATAAGAAAATTTGATGATTATAATCAAAGAGAAGCTTATTTAAAAGAACAACAAAATGAAGATTTAGTAAAAAAAATTTTATATTTAAATATTATTTATTAGAAAAAAAAATCATATGATAATTATTTAAAAGAAATGAATAATTATGAAAAAGAATTATTTGTTGAAAAACAAATTGCAAAAGAAAAGAAAGAAAAATTAAGAAAAATTCAAGAAGATGATTTATTAAATTATCATCTTAGAAAATTAAATGAGAAACGTTTAGAAAAAGAAAATAACTTAAAATTATTAAAAGAAAATGAAAATCAAATATATAATTCATATAATGAATATAGAGATAAAATCTACAAATTAAATAATAAAATATATGACAATATCTTAAGATATAATGATTATATAAATGGAGGCAAAAATGATGAATTATTTAAAGTAAATAATGATTTAGAATTTAATAAAAGAATTGCTTTCTTAAAGGAAAAAGAAAAAAAAAGAAATTTAATTTATAATAATCAACAAATATTAAAAAAATATAATGAAGATAATGAAAGACAAAAAGAAATAGATCATTTAATTAGAGAAGAAAAAATAAAAGAACAAAAAATATATAAAAATATATTAGATAAACAAAATGAAGAAAAAAAAAATGAATTAAAAAAAATGAAAGAAGATGATAATAAATATAAAGAATTAATAATGATGCCTGGGTATAAAGAACCAAATTTACCGAAACCATTAGAAAAATATATTTTAAATCAAAATGTTAATTATTCAAAAACACCTAATCAAGATTACTTAGTTAATCAAAGGAAAATTGATTATTTAGGAGAATCTACTTTAGAACATAATCCAATTACTTGTCCTATTGATGATTTTGAACATAATAAATATGTACTTAATCTTTTAAATAAAATGAATAATTATTATAATGGAAATCAGTATAATAATAATAATAATAATATGAGATTAAATAAAAGTTTTAGTTATAATACATATGATGGTTATAATAAAAATTATTATTTAAATAATAATAATACATTTGCTAATAATGGAAATATGATAATTAATAATTAAAATAAATAATAATATATATTTTATATAAAATTAAAATAGTTATAATATTAAATTTTTAATTATTATATTGGAAAAAAAAAATAATTAAAAAAATAAAAAGTAATATTAATTAAAATATAAAACAAATTTTTCAAAATGTTACTAAAAAATTAATAAATAAAAGAATCAATACTATAAACAAAAAATCCTTATAAACATTCATTTAAAAAAAATTAATTCAATAAATAAAAAATATATAAAATTCAATTCATAAATATCTTACTTTTTTATCTAATCCAATAAAATCATCTCTATTTTTCTCATCAAATTCAAGCATAGAATACAAAAAATCATTAAACTTACTACTATATCTTTTATTTAAATATTTCCCAAGAGCATTTTTCATAGAGATAGAATCATTTAATTCTCTAATATCACAAAGTGAATTAAAACTCAAAGTAGCAGCTAATAAAATACATAATCCTAAAGAAAAAACATCACTTTTAAAAGTATTATGTTCAGTATATTTAGGATGAGTTTTATTTTGTAAAGCTCTAAATAAAATTGGACTCATATATAATTCAGTTCCTCTTATTGTTTGTTTAATTGTTGCTATATTATTAGTAATTAATTCTTTTGCTTCTCCAAAATCAGAAATTTTAAATTTATTATCAGGGAATAATAAAATATTTTGTGGTTTAATATCTCTATGTGAAATTTTATGTTTTTGTAATTCTGAAAAAGTATGAATTAATTCTTTTGATATTATAATTAATTCATTTTCAGTATAAAATTTTTTTTTAGAATTTCTTAACATAATTTCTTTTTCCCAATCTCGAATTGCAATATCCATTAAAACATACATTACATAAGTTGTTTTATCTAATTTTTTAGTTTCAATTCCATATATATTAACTAAATTTAAATTAAAAGGAGATAATGAAAGTAACATTTCATATTCATTTTCAAGAGCATTTATTTCTTGTTTTGAATTAGCTAAAATTTTTTTCATTGCATATTTTACTTTATTTGGTCCTTCAACTTGATATATTTTTCCAAATGTTCCTTCACCAATTTGATTTATAATATTATAATCATCACTGTTAAAAGAAATATCTTTTAAAAGATGAGTTGAATTTAATGTTATATTTGTTGAATAGGATGTTTTAATTTTTTTTGGAGATTTTTTATTTGGTTTTTGATTTATATATTGATTTGCTAAGGATGATTTATTATTTATGTTAACATTGAAATTTAGATTTATATTTATATTTGAAAAACGTCTTTTTTCTTTTATTGGACTTATGCTTTCTGTTGAATTTCTTTTTTTCTTTGGTGATATTGATAATTGTTTATTTTGTATTGGAGTTTTATTCATTTCATCAAATATTTCGTTTACTTTAAAATCACTTACTTCTCTTTTACTTTCATCTTTTGTTTCACTGTTTGAATTATCTTTTATTTTATTATATTGTAAATTAATTGATGATTTTCTTTTTGACATATTTCTTTGAAAACCTTTTTTTACTTCTGTTAAAGAAATAATATTTGAATTCATTGTAGTTATACTTTTCCTTGTTGAAGTTTTTCTAATAGCTTTATTATTATTAATATTATTATTATTACTATTATTATTATCATTTTTATTTTCATCTTCATTAAAATTAAGAATATTAATATTAGGTTCATCATTATCTTTATTAATATAATCTTTTAATCTAAATCTTTCTTTACAAATTGGACATAACCAATTATGTTTTTCATAATAATTTAACATATGACATTTTGAACAAACAACAATTGATTTATGATTTAATTCACCTTTATAAATTAATCCATTACATTGTTTTTTATGATAAAATTTATATTTTTGTATTTCTTCTTGACTTAAATTACAACAAGGAACAAATAAAGGTTTTCCTTCAATACCATTTAAAATAGTTTCTTTAAGTACAATTTTCATAATTTTAAATTCAAAAGGATTAAAAACTTTAGCTTCACAATAAAAATCATTTTGACAAATTATACATTTCCATTTCATTTCTAATTCATTAATTTCAAATTTACAATTTTTACATAATAAATTTCTATTATTTAAATTTAAATAAAGAGTATTATTACAATGAGGACATTTCATAACTTCATTAATAATTGCATTACAATGATAATTTACCCAAGTTGCAGGTTTAATAATTTTATCTTCTTCACTTATTGAATTATCAATTCCAGAATAAAATTGAATTTGACAATGTTTACAAAATAATAAAAAAAAATGAGGATGATATATTTTTTTACAGTTTAAACAAAGTAAAAATTCTAAATTATTTAAATTAAACATTTTTCTTCCACATATATGAATTGGTTCTTTATTATCTTTACAATGAGGATAAAAAATTGGATCTTTAAATTTTTCACAATTTGATATTGATTCAATTGAATGAATTAATTGATTTATTTTATCATATTCTTTTTGATAATATTGATATTGAATTATATTTAATATTTTTTTTAATGAACTATTTGGTAATATTATATTTCTTGGTACTAAATCTATTTCTAAATATTTTTCTACTAAAGTCATAAATTCTTTTTGTGGTATTTTTATTATTTTTGGAAATAAGTCTCCATATTCTTCAATTGCTAATTTTAATATTTGTTCCTCATTTTTTGATAATGTAATCTTTTTACTCATTTATTTAAATAACTTTTTTTTTTATTTTATTTATTATATTTTAGGAATTTAATTATATATTTTTCAAATTTATTTAAATTATTAAAATAAATGAAAGGACAATTAAATTCAAAATCAATTGATACTAATGATAAAAATTCCATTGGAAATTTACAAGAAAAAGAAAAGTTATATGTTAAAGATTCTTCATTTACATATTTAGATAAAAAACATGTTAATCCTATTTTATTTCCTATAGAAAAAACTAAAAAAAATACTTTTGGAAATAGATTTAAAAATAAAGTTTTAATTTTTGGAATTTTAGCTTCAAATGATAATTTTAATAATAATTTATTATTAAAAATTTCATTAGATAGTATTTCAAATAATTTACAAGTTTTATCAAAATTTGGAATTGATACAGAAAAAATTTTAGTTTGTGTTTTTTTTAATCAAATCATTACTGAAAATATTTTTCCTAAATATATTATTGATAATATAAATAATGATAAAGATTATATTTTTTGGCATTATCAAACAAATAAAGAATTAAAAAATATATTCCCAGTATTATTATTTGCAAAAAAAAATTATGTTAATCCAATTGAAAATATAAAATTTTATTATAAAAATGTTTTATCAGAATTATTAAATAAAGATCAATTTATTTTTTCATCAATTTTAATAAATGGAGTATCAATTTTACAAAATAACTTATCAGAAATGATTTTAGCATGTTATGATGAAAAAGAAAAAAATAGAATAATAATTCCTGCAACAGAAACAATATCTTCAGGATTAATATCATTAATTCAACAATATGAATTTGTTCATTATAATTTATATAATTTAAATTATTTTGATCTTGCTTCAACAGTTCCAATTAATTCATTTTTTAATTTAATGTGTATGAATCAAATTTTATTAAATAGTATTAATAATTTTTATACAACAATTTATAATGATTCTTCATTATTTTTTCATGATTATAATTTAGGATTAAATTTATATTCACAAGGTTATATTATTTTTTATAATTCTTCAATTACTGTAAATATAACTCAAAATGATATTTCTTATAATGATTTTATGTATAATTATACTAAAAAATATAGTGGAAATTATGCTAATTTTTTCCAATTAATTAGAACTTTTATTGACTTTAAAAGATGTAATATTATACAAAAAATTTTTCTTTGTTTTCAAATTATTGGTTCTTTATTTGAATTTATTTTTCCTTCTTTAGCAGGAATGGTTATTTATTCTATTTTATTTGAAGCTTTTGAAATTAAAGATGGCAGAACTGCTAGTTTTTTTACTTTATTATATTATATTTTAATGATTATAAGTGGAAGTACTTATTTAAATAGTGATAATCATAAAAAAATAAAAATAACTAGTTTAATCTTATATATTATAGTTGAATTATATTATCTTTTTTTAATTATTTGTTCAGTTTTAGCAATGCATCATTTAAGAAAAAATAAAATTAATGATAGATATAAATTTAATACTGCAAGTTTAGTATTTTTATTAATTTTAAATGTTATTCCTCCTTTAATTCCAATTATTTTAGGAATAGGAAAAATTATTCCCTGTATTTCAGGAATGATTTTATATATTTTTTTAGGTGTCCCTACTACAAATACTAATTTTTATATGAATTATATATTAAATTGTTCTGATAGTTATGGTGGATATAATAAAAGTGATAGAAAAGGGATTTTAATTTTTGTTTTTTATTTATTTAATATTTTTTTTAGTTCTTTAATTTTCTTTTTAACTACTAGATCTAGAAGAGTTGGTTGTGTCTTAACTTTAACTTCAATTTTAACTGTATATAATTTAATAAAAATGGGTGGAATTAGTTTTAGAATTTTATTTGTTGAATCAAAAATAAATGAAATTATAATTGAACCAAATAAAGTTGATAAAATTAAAAAAGAAATAGAAAATAGAAATAAATTAATAAGAAAAAGAATTAATAATGACTCAAATGATGAATTTAAAGAATATATTTTAGATGATGAAAAAGAAATTGAAAATGAAAATGAGAATGAGATTGAAAGTGAAAATGAAAATGAAAATAATAATAAAAATAATCATTCTTATGTATTAAAAAATAAAAATAATGATAGTTATGATTTAAGGTCGGTTTCTCAACATAGTAGAGCTCATACTGATATTTTAAATAGAGGAAATAATAATAAAGGAAATAATAGTAATTCTATGAGTCCAAAAAAAACTGCTTTAGGATATAATAGACCTTAAATAATATAATTTCCCAAAATTTAGAAATTTGCTCAAAATAAATTAATTAATAATTTTTATTTAAAATTTAAATATAATAATAATTCTAATCATTTTCTTTATCTAATTCATTTTTAATTCTTTAATAATTTGAATTAAATCATATCTTATAAATCAATATTTTAAGGTTTAATAATTAGTTTATTAAAAGGGAAAATATAGATTAACAAATAAAATTTTAAAGATTTAATATTTATTTGAATATTATAATTTTCATTTTTTAATATTATATATTATATTTTTCTTCTTTTTAAATTAATAATATAACAATAAATCGCCCATATAAAATATAAATATATTGCAAGAATAATTCCTTCATATAAAATATTAACAATATTATCAGTTAAAAAATCACTTCCAAAAATATTTAAAAAAGAAAATAATGTAATAATCGATTTATAACAATAATATAAAAAAGAAATAATCCAAAAAACTGAATAAATAATATAACTAATATAACCATATTCATATTTCAAATTAATAGTCGAATAAAAAAGATAAAAAGCAATAATAAGAAAAAGTATTGAAGAACAAATATCTATAATAATTTCAAAAAAACTATTTTCAGTCAAAATAGAAATGAATGATGTTATTGATAAAAGAAGTTCAATTATTGATATTATTCTTACAACTAAAATTAAATTTAATCCAAATATACAATCATCTTTTACTTCTGGTGAAAATAAAAATAAAAATTTTTCATCTGATATATTTTTCATTTTGTTTTCTCTTTCAGAAATATCTGATTTTTCTTGATTCATTTTTATTTATTTTTTATAATTAATAATTATAAATTAAGAAATTAGTTTGGAATTAATATATAAAAAATTGGAATAGAAAAGTAAAAATATTATAATTATTAATTTAATAAAAAATTATAAATACAATTTTTATATAATATGAATATTATTATATTAATAAAACATTTTAATTATCTTAACTTGGAATCTAATTTTATATCCTAGTATTATTATTTTTTATTAATTTAAATTAATTAAAAATAGGAAAAATGGATAAATATTTATTTGGTTTAACACAAGAACAAAGAAATGCTCAACAATTATTTAATTATATTGGAGTTGCAAATAGCATAAAAGATAAATATATAAATATTTATTTTTTTTTAAAAAATTATGCTTTTAATAAAGCTTTTAAATTAAAACTTCCTCCTTCAGATGAAAAAAAAATTTTTCAATTTATGAAATATTTTAATGATGAATTAAAAAAATCAAATTGGGATATTAAAAATATTAATTTAAATGAATATCAAAAATTTTTAGATTATTTTTATTCAACAATCAATTTTGAAAATATTGATTTAAATACTTTATTCTTATGTAGAGACTTACAAGAAATTATATCATTAGATGAAGTTGGCAAAAAAAGAATGATTTATTTTGATAAAAAACTTGAGAAATTTAAAAATGAGATTAATGAAAATCAAATTCAAAATAAAGAAAATCAAAATGAATCTAATATTAATAAACAAAATCAAAATGAATCTAATAATAATAAACAAAATCAAAAATTTATAAAAGTAAATACAATAAAAAATAATAATAACAATAAAAATAGCAATAATAATAATAATACAAATAAAGAGAATAAAGAAAATAAAAATAAAAAAAATTCAAATAAAAATTTAAATATTCCTGAATTTGTAAATGATGAATTATTATCAAATATAACTCAATTAAAAGATAAAAATTCAAAAGAATATGAAACACTAAAAAAAAAAATAATTGAACATTTACAATTATCATCATCTGAATTAGAATTTCATAATATTGAAATTTCAAAAAATCATGTTGAAGCAGTTGTATATTATTTAAGAAAGTTAAATGTAATTAAAAAATAAAATATAAAAAATATTATATTTTAAAAATAATAATATCTTAAAAAATAATTAATAATACAATTTATATTTTATTTTTTATTGAGTTTGTTTAACATTTAGAATAAATCTATTATATTCTTCCCTTGGTAAATTAACTTTTTTTTTATAAGTTTTAAAAGTTATTCCATCAATTTTATCTTCTAATTTACTTAATGAATCATCTTCATAATTCCTTAAATAATAATTAAATAAATATGAAGTACTATTATTTTTAATTAATTTATTAAAATGTCTAAAATTGTTTTTTTGATTATTATTTAAATTCTTATTAATTTTATTATTAAAACTTTTTTTTTCAAAAGAAGAATAATTAGTGAAAAAATTTGAATTTGAAAAATTATTCATTTCTAAAGTTTTATTTGTAACTGAGTTAATAGCATTTCTATCATTTCTATACATAAAAACAGGTAAAGAAGTATTATGATAAGGTCTACTTGTCATATGATCAAAAATAATTGTTTTTCCTATTTTATTATTATTAATATTATAAAATGATTTAGAAATATCAAAATAAGATGAAAAATTATATCCTTCAAATTCATTATATTTTCTATTTTTTCTTTTAGTAAAATTATTATTATATTTAACCATTGAAATACTTTTTGGATAAATTAAGTCAAAATTTGGATTAATATATTCATTTGATATTTCTCTATTTCTATGTAAAAAATTTATATATTCTCTTGATGGTGTTTTTGAAAAATCTATTGTTGTTGTGTTATGATTTGGAAATTCATTATTTTTTAATAAATCTTTTTTTTTATTAAAATTTATTTTTTTTTCTGAATTTGATTTTTTTAGATTTGAAATTATTTTTTTATTTAATTTTATTTTTTTGATTATTTCCTTATTATTAAAAAAGTATGTGCTTGTTGGAAATATTTTTTCATTTAATCTTCCATTTTTATTTCTGTTTTCTTTTTGTGAATTTGATTTCTTTTTCTCTTTATTTGATATATTTTCAAATAAAGAAATTGCTTTTCTACAAATATTTTCTTCATTATCTTTTTTATTTTTTTTATTATTACTATTCAAAATAAAAGGTGATGAGTTACTATTTGGAAAATTATAACCAAAAAATTTTCTATCATTTCTCCCTGTCATAGTACTAAAAATTGGAGGACCTAAAACTTTTTTCCAAATATATTCTAATTTAGGATAATATTTTACACTTGAAGGATCATATCTTTTTATTCCTTTTTTTTTTAATATTAAATTAAAAATATCTTTATGATTTTTTTTATGATATTTATATAATTCCTTATTCAAATTATTATTATCATTAATATTTACAATTGTTTTTTTATTATTTTTATTAATTAAATTATCATCATTTTCATCATCTTCAACTTCACATATTTTTAAAATTTTATTTAATGGAATTTTAGGTTTAATTGTATCAAAAATACTATAAATTTGACTATTTAAATTATCATCATCATCATTTTGTTGATTTTCAAAAAATTTATCAATTTGTCTTATTTTTTCTTTATGTCCATTTAATAATTCATTTTTATGTACAATTGAATAATGTGTCATTGCAGCATATTTTCCAAATGAAGAATAACTTCCAAAAGAACCTTTTTCATTATTTTCAAACATTAAAAAAAATAAAAATAAATATAAATATTTTTTTAAAATTCCATTTTATATTATATACATTACTTTAAAAAAAATTAAAAAAACAATATATAAGAATTTTACTTTTTTGTAAAAGCAGTTTTTTTTTTATTCATATTTCTTTTTTTTTCTTCTCCTTTTGAAGAAGGAACAGAAACAGTCATTTCAGAAGAAACATCATCATTTTGTAATGATTTAATTTCTTTTCTTTCAATATTTTCTTTTTCTTTTTTATTTTTTATTCTTCTTTCTGTTTTTTCTTTTAATAATTGAACTTCTTTATTTCTATCATTTTCTTCATCGATTAATTCTTCATCTTTTTTTGAATTTTCTTCTCCTGTTATATTTGGTCCACATACTTTTTCTATAAATTCTATTTCTTTTTTCTCTAATAAAAATGGTGTTTTTGAATTCATTAATTCATCTAATTCATTTTCTGTTTTTTCATAAAATCTTGTTAATTTTTCATTTATATCATTATTTACTTTAAATACTAAAATATTTTTTGTTAATATATTCCAATTTTTTTCCTTTTCATTTATCATATTAAAATAATTTTTAAATTGATTAAAAACCATTTTTTTTCTTGTTTGAGTGAAATTTGAATAAATATCAGTTAAAATATTATTTAATTCACCACTTATTATTCTTGAATTTAAATTATATTCATTTATTATCATATCAACACCTTCATTATTTGTTTTTGAATAAGTTTGTTTTAATTTAGTTATTATAGAAATATATAATAAAGCTAATTTTTCTAATTTTTTAATTAATCTTTCTCTATAACCATCATTATCAATTCCACTATCATTCTCATAAAAATTTTTATAATATTCTTCATTAATATTTATATTTTGTTCTATATCAGTTTGTATTATCATAATATATAATTTTATATTTTCTTCTAAATTAAAAGGATCTATTTTTATTGTTAAATGATTATTATGTTTTGGTAATTTTTTACATTCTTCACATAAAAAATCTTGACAATTTCTACAAAAATAACCAATTGTTCTCTTATCACAATTATTACAAAAATAATTTGGATTTTCTTCTTCATATGTATTATCCATTAAACTAGGGAATTTATTATTTCTACTATTATTTGATATTGCAAAACTTTTTGCTGGATGAAGTCTACTATCTAAATTTCTTTCTGTTTTTATTAATTTTTTTGAATATTTTTTTTTTGCATAAAAAATTGGTGATTTTAACTTATTTGTTGTATGATTATATAAATTAGAATATAAATTAGTATTTAATAAAGGTTCCCCGAAAAATTCTTCTTGATTATTTTCATCATTTTCTCCTAATACTTTTAACGGCATCATTAAAACTAAATTAATTACTTTTCTTTTTGGAAAAAAATTTCCTAATTGTTCGTTTTCTTTTCTATATAAATCTCTATTTAAATAATAACAATGAAGACCTTTATTAGCTCCATATATTTTTCTTAATGCTTTTTTTTTAATTTCACCTATTGTTTTATATGGTTCACATAATAATGATACAATTTGTTCATTATATTCAAAATTAACTTTAATTTTCTCATTTTCTTTAAATTCCTCCGTCATAATATTTAAAGTTAAATATTCAAAAAAATAAAAAATAAACCAGTTTAAAAAAATAACGAAGCCAAAAAAAATTAATTAAAATTTAATAATAAAATTATTCAAAAAAAAAACACAAAAAAAAATTCAAAAAAATTCTAAATAAAATACCTCATTTCATACTTCAAATGAAAATACTCATCACTATCCTTCTCTCCATAACATTCCTTAGGGGCTGCAGAATAAGTAACAAACTCAAAATTATTTTCATCTTCAATTTCCATAATAGCAGCATCATTCCCGCATCGATAGCAATAATTGGGTGCTGAAAAAATAGATAAAACATCTTTATTATGACACCAATTATATCCTTTCATAATTAACTGATGAGCTCTAGCAATTAAATCCAAATTATTAACATATAAAAATTCTTTACTACAATCATAACCCCAAACAAAACCAGCACCTCTAGGACTAATTCCCCATCCATTTCTATCTTCAGGATCACTCCATAATAAATCACATAAAGGTCCTTCTCTCGGTATATCATTAACACGATCAATTTTCTTTATATCATCTAATAATATTGCAGTAGGTGAAAGTCCACCATGTAAACAATAAATTTTCTCATTTATTAAAGCAGCTAATGGTATCGTATCAAAAACTTCATTAAAAAATTTCCATATGTTACTATTACCATATTTTCTAAGACATTCATCATAAAAACCATATTGTTGTGTTATTATACGTGATTCATGGTTACCTCTTGTTAAATATATATTTTTTGGATATTTTATTTTAAGGAGGAGAAGGAGTGTTATACATTCTATTGAATTTAAACCACGGTCTACGTAATCACCTATGAAGATAAAGTTACAATCTGGAGGGTAACCACTTTGACTAAAGATTTCTAAAAGATCTTGAAATTGACCATGAATGTCACCTACTAAGGTTGTTGGTGGGGTTATTGAAATTATTGTGTTTTCTGATAGGAAGATTTCTTTTGACTTTTTTTATTAAATTTTTTTTATTTTTTTTTTTAGGGTTTTTTATAAAAGATTTATATTTGTATGTTAAGAGATATGTTTACTTTTTCACATAAGTCTCTTATTTCGATTTCTGATAAGAGAGAACGGGTTTTTATTTTTGAAATTAGGGAATCAATGTTTGATGTTGTTATCATTTTCTATTTTAAATTTTTTTTGGGTTAATTTTTTTTATTTATAAATTATTTTTTTAAATTATAATTAAATAAAAAAAAATATTATTAATAATGTAAAATATTTTTTGATTGTAAATTTGTGTTTTTTGAATTTTTAATATTATCTTTTGCTAAAAGTATATGATATTGTGTATATAGTAAATTATAATTTGAATTTAATTTTTCAAAATCATCTGTTTTTTCATTTAGTTTCTTTGTTAATGATATTATTTCTTCATTTTTTGAATTTATATCATTATTTGATTTTGATTTTGAATTATTAATATTTTGAAAATTACTTTGTTTTAAATCTTCTAATTCTTGTTTAATTAAAAGAAGATCTTTTTCACATTCATCACTTTTTTCTCCTAATTTAAATAATCTTTTTTTATCATTTATTAATATTTTTGTATATTGTGTTAAATTATTTAAAATTTTTTCATAATCCATAATCATTTCTTTAATATTATTATTTTGTAAATTTAGTATTTTTAAATTTTCAGGAAATTCTTCAGTTGTTGATATTATATTATATTCTTTTGTAATTTTTTTATATGATTCATTTATTAATGATAATATTGAATTTAATTGAATTTCTAATTTTTCATTATTTTCCTTTAATTGATTTGTTTTTAATTCTATTTCCATATTATTTTGTTTTGATTTTTCTTCAATTTCATTTTGTGATTTTTGAATTATATTTAATTCATTTTTTAAATTATTAATTTCTTGTTCATATCTCCTATTTTTATTTTTCAATTCTTTTAAATCTCTAATAGTTATATTTGCATATGAATTTATATTATTTTGTAAAGTTGAATTAATATTTATTAATTCATCATATAAATCAATGAGATTTTGAAAGGGTAAAATATTAATTAAAGAAAATTTTTCTTTAATGTTATTTGAAGGAATAATATGTTTAATATCATTAATATTTCCTGTTTTAATTAAATCGAAATTATTTTTTATTAATGTTATCAAAGAAGACATTTCTTTTGAATATTCTTGAATTAAATTATTTATCATATTTTGAAAATCTTCTTTTTCTTTATTTAATTCTTCAATTTTTTTTTGACTTTGAATATTAATTTTTGATAAATTTGAATTTTCATTTGTTAAATTATTTAATTGATTATCTATATTTTGACTTTTATTTATGAATAAACTTTTATCGAATGTTAAATTATTATTTTCAATTATATTCATTAATTGATTTAATTTATTTATATTATTTTTTAAATCATTTTCATATTTATTTTTTTGATTTACAACATCCTCATTTAATGTAGTTAATTCTTTTATTTTCAATTTTAATTTATTAATTTTTTCTTTATTTTTATTCTCCTTTTCTTGAACAAAAATCATTTTTTCTGAATTAATTTTATCTCTTCCAATTAAAAATTCAATTCTATTATTTTTTTGATTTAATTCTTTAAGAAGTCTATTATTATCATTTTTTAATTTATTAAATTCATCCTTTTGATTTTGAAAAGTTTTATATGACTCTGAAAAATTTTTTAAAGTTATTGTCATATTATTAAATTTTTGTAATATTTCATTATATTTATTTTCACTTTCAATTAAACATTTTTGACAAGTTTCAAATTTATTTTTCATTTCAAAATAATTATGTTGTGAGACATTTAATTCATTTTGTAATTCTTTATAATATGAAATATGTTGTTTTAAACAATCAATTTCATGTTCTTTTTCTTGAATAATTAAAAATAATTCATTTATTTTTTCATTTAGTTTTTTTATATATTCAACTTTTTCAATATTATTTTCATAAGTTGAAGATGTTGTTGTTGCATAATTCATATAAATATGTAAATTTATTAATAAAAAATATAATAATTTAATATAATAAATAACAAAATTATTTAAATGATTATTTTAAACATTATTTAAATATATTTTAAGTATGAAAATTAAAATGAATTCTAATTCAAAAATTAAAAAAAAAATTGACTTAGAAAGAGAATTAAATTGGAATAATAGATTTAATATTCCTGAAGAAAAACTACTTCAAAATTATAAAATAGATAATTATAATTATTTAAGACCAAAAAATTTACGTTTAGAAACAAATAATAAGAATAAAATAGTAAGTAGGAATGAAAATAAATCAAGAACAAATAATAAACAATCTTTAATAAATTCAAAAAGTTATAGTATTTTAAATAGGAATCACAGTCCTGAAAAACCAAAAATTCCAAAAGCAAATTCAATTTTAATTAAAGATCCTTTATATAAACAAATTATAAATTTATGGGATAAATTAGGAGTAAGTAAAAGTTATCAAATTATTTTTGATAATGTTTGCCTTCAATTATCTCCTAATTATAGAGAAGGTTATTTTAATAATGAAATAAATCATTTGGGCTTAATTTCAAATTTATTATTAGAAATAAATTCTAATATTGATAAAAGAAAAAAAATTATTTCTTTACTTAAACAATTTAATAATATTGAATTAGAAGGAAATGAAAATTTTAATGAATTACTTCAAAAAGCTATGAATTTACTTATTGAATTAAGGAATATTTCAATTGTTATTGTTGATAATTATGGTAAATTAAGACAATTAATTGGATATGATTTATATATAAATAAATTTGAAAATGATAGAATAAATGATTATAATAAAGATTATTTAATAGAAATGAAAAATGATACTGATTTTTTATCTTCTTCAAATCTTGCAAATTATTTTTCATTTGCAAATGAAAATGATCCTTTTTTAACAGCAATAGCAAATAATAATAATAATAATAGTAATCAATTTATTAATATTCCAATTGATGAAGAATCTTTAAATAATATAAAAAATTGCCAATATATTTTATTAAATGAAATATTAAATAATGAATTAATTAGAAATAATTATAACTATCGTAATTTAACTTGTCCAACAAATAATTCAAGTCATTCTTTAATATCAATTAAATCAACTTCAAAAATAAATAGAAGTCTTGATCCAAATACTTATTTAAATGATTTAAAAATTAATAAAAGAATTCCTTCTTCAAAAAAAACATCAAATATATCAATTAAATCATATAATAATAAAAAAAATTATGGGTTTAAAAAACAAACTCCAATAAATAATATTTTAATAGGAAGTAAATATAATAGTAGATATAATATTGGTGATAGGACACCAAGTAGAAAAAAAGGAAAATATGAAGAAAGTAAAAGTGAATATAAATCTGAATATTCTAGAGCAAGAATTGATATTATCTGTGAAAGAAAAAAAAATGAATTTAATAATAGAATTAATGAGAAAATTAAAAATCAAAGAAATAATTATAAAAATAATAATTTATCTAGTCCAGTAAAAGATGATACTTTATTTTCTGATGAATTTATTAATAGAAGTATGAATAATCAAAAAATTCAAATTGATCAACAAAGTATATCTAAAAAAAGTTATTCTAAAGGTGAATTTTCTGTTCAAACTTATAATAATATTGAAAATACTTCTGAAAATTATTCAAAAAATGAAGAAGAGACTAAAGATATTATTTCAAATATAATAAAAATTAAAGATGATATTAATCAAGTTAAAGAAAAATTACCTTTAAAAATTGAATTATTTTCAGGAAATATATCAAATATTATAAATAAATATAAAAGTATATATAATATAATCCCAGAAGAACAAAAAATAGGTTTTCATATTAAAAATGATATTTCATATTATTTAAAAGGAATATACCCAAAAATTATATTTATTCAAGAAGGTAATAATACGAAAGGTTTATCAATAATTTTTTATGATGCTTATCAAATAAATAAAAGTATTAAAATATCATTTATTTGTACAATAGAATCAGAATTATTATCAGAAAGTTTAAAACTATTAATTAATTTCTGTAATGAAAATTTAGAATATGATGAAATAAAATTAGATTTATTTTATGGAATGAAAGATGGTCAATTTTACTTAATTGAATCATTAGAAAAATGTATTAAAGAAGATGCAAAATTTAAATGGATAAATATGGAAAATGATGGTAAAGATAGGAAAATTCAATATAAATATACAAATCCAAATTTATCACCTGAATCAATTTTATTTCAAACTGGGAAATATAATGTAACCCTAAAAACAGCATGTATAATATCATTAGATTCAATTAATAACTATTTAGAAAATACAGAAAGAAATATGAATGAATTAAATAATTTTGGTATTATGTCAATTATAGAAGAATTAGTATTACAATATGGTTTTCAAATTGATGATACTCATTTAGGTTCTAAATTCCAAGAATTTCTTAAAAGTTTAAAACCAAATAAATTTAAAAAAATGACAAATGATTTTATTCAAAATTCATATGGTGGTTCAAATGATGTAAATTCATTTATAAAAGAAAACTTAGATGAATTAAGTGATAAAATTGATCCTGATATATTAAATAATGATCTTTTAGGAGTATCTTTAATGAAAGTTGAAGTTTCTTTTGAAACTGTAATTCAAACTGTGATTAATGGATATAATTATAATATTATTTCAAATGATAATATTGAAGTTTTCACTTATACAAGAAATGAAAAAGAAATTGATTATTTTTATTTTTTACGTTCTACAAATGATAACTTTGCTTTTATAATTTATGAATTAAAGTCAAATTCAAGTATAAATAATTTAATTAATATGAATTCTGAACAAGATAATATTTATGACGAATTTCAAAGAATATATACTAAAATGAATAATCAAACTTTAAAATCAATGAAAAGAATATTTTTACCTTCTTTTAAAATTGAAAAACCTAATATTCATAAAAAACCTTCTTTTCTAAATGCAATTCAATTATCTAATGATGAAGGTGAATATCAAATAACTCATCTTAATCAAGTAGAAATATTTAATTTTTCAATTGATAAATCAAATAAAACTAAAATATTATTTGATAAAATAAATGAAGAAAGTGATATTTTTATTAAAAATGATTTCTTGATGGTTATTATAAATACTGATCTTCTTTGTGATTTACAAATTCCTACAATTTCATCTTTTGTCGTTCAAAAAGATTTTTGGGAAAAAGATTTATAAAAACTATGTATATTATATAATATTTTTTTTCCAATGATTTATTTTTCAATAAGTTTTTAAAAAAAAATTAGAATAATATAAATTTATAATATTTAATATAATAATTTTTTAATAAATGATTTCTTCAACCGAAGGTGTTCAATCAACTTCAAATGATGCTTTAAAAACAAAAATGTAAATAAATATAAAATAAAAAATATAGATGTTGTGTTTTAAAACATTATTTTAAAGATCCATTTATAATGGAAATGGAAAAAGGACAAGAACATAAAATATTTCTCCCTTTAATAAATAGAGGTACATTTTGTAGAGTTTATTCAATTAATTCAACAATATATAAAATAATAGAAAATATACCAAAAGATCAAAATATTAATATTTTAGTTTTAGGAAGTGGATTTGATACTTTATATTTTAATTTAATGAATCAAAAACATACAAATATAACATTTCTTGAATTTGATTTTCAAGAAATAATAAATAAAAAAAATAAAATAATAGAACATTCAAAAATATTAAAAGGAATTAAAAATGATAATTATCATCTTTTATCATGTGATATAACAAAAAATACTAAATTTAAAGAAACAATTGAATCTACAATTCCAAAAAATAAAATAGATGATTTAACAATTGTAATATGTGAATGTGTATTAGTTTATATTGAAAGAGAAACTACAATTGATATGTTATTAACATTAAAAAATTTATTTCCTAATTTAATTATTATAGAATATGATTTAGTAGGAGCAAATGATGCTTTTGGAAAAGAAATGATTGATAATTTAAAAATGAGAAATATTGAATTAAAAGGATTTGTAGAAGTTCCAGATATAAAAAGTCAAATTGAAAGATTAAAAGATTGTAAAATGGATCAAGTTGAAATTGTTGATTTATTATATGTTTATAATAAAATGGTTCCTAGAGATGAAAGAAGAAGAATTGATATGTTGGAAATGATGGATGAATTTGAAGAATTTAATTTACTTCAAACACATGCTTGTTTTGGTTATGGTTTATCATTTAAAGATGATAAATATGATAAAGTGAAAGAATTAATTAAATTACAATGAAATGAAATATTAAATTAAATTTAATTTTATTTATTATTATATGATTTGGGTCAAAAAATTTTTTAATAATTAATTCTATTTGAAATATTTATTTTATTATATATGGAAAAGGATAAATTATTTACAAATAAAAAAAGAAAATCAGATAAAAAAAAACAAAATGAAAAAACAAAACCATCAAAAGAACAAATAGAAGAAAAAAACCAAAAAAAAAATAAAGCAGGATGGGATAATATAATAAACTTTACAAATGAATTAAAAAACGAAAAATTTGAATATTACTACAAAACCCAATTATCAGAATATTTTAAAAACGAAGAGGAATTTCAATCATTTATAAACAAATTAAAAGAAAAACTTCCTTCAGTATTTAGAATAAGTCGAGCACATCCTTTTAAAAAAAATTTTGAAAAATTAATAACAGATGAAAATTACATAAATTCCTTATTAGGAGAAAAATCAAATATAGTAAAAGTGTCCAAAAAAATATTAACAAACTTACCTGAATGGAAAGACATAGTATACAATATAAACATTCCCAGAATGGAATTAAAAAAAAATTCAGATCTATCAAAATTTCATAAATTCATACAAAAAAGTGTAGATAGTGGTTTAATAAGTCGTCAAGAAGCAGTAAGTATGATACCACCAATGTTACTAAATACAAAAAGAGGAGAAAAAATTTTTGATATGTGTGCAGCTCCAGGAAGTAAAACAGCACAATTTTTAGAATCATTTTATGAAAATTATAATTTTTTAAATAAGAAGGAATATTTAAATGATACTGGATTTGTTTTAGCTAATGATTTCAATGCTAAAAGAGCTTATATGATGGTTCATCAATTAAAAAGGTTAAATACTGCTGGAATGGTTGTTATATGTCATGCTGCTCAATTATTTCCTAATATTTTTCTTAATGGTGATATTATGAAAAGAATTCAATATGATAAAATTTTAGCTGATGTTCCTTGTTCCAGTGATGCTGTTATGAGGAAATTACCTCATAAATGGAAAAATTGGAATAGTAAAGAAAGTTATTCTTTACATAATTTACAATTACAAATATTAAAAAGAGGTATTGGATTACTTAAAGTTGGTGGAGAAATTGTTTATTCTACTTGCTCATTAAATCCTATTGAAAATGAAGCTGTTGTTGCTCAAGTTATGAGAGAATTTTCACAAGATGATGAATTAGAAATTTTAGATGTTAATAATATTTTTAAGGGAAGTGATATTAAAAGACATAATGGTTTAATGAAATGGAAAATTATGATTGAAGATAAAAATGATAGAAATAAACTTTTGGTTATTAATGATATTAATGATCCTCTTTATAATGAATTTAGTGATATTATTAGTAGTAGTGCTTTTCCCCCTAATGAGGATGAAAGTAAAAAATTTAAATTGTTTAATTGTAATAGATTTTTTCCTCATGATAGTGATACTAGTGGTTTTTTTATCACTGTGATTAAGAAATTAAAACCTATTTCTTCACAGGATAAATCAAATAAAATTAATGAAAAAATTGAAAGAAAAAGGGCTTTTGAATTTGTTAATGAAAAATTTGAAAGTGAATTTAAATGGATTTATGATTATTATGGTATTGATAATGATTTTCCTGGTGAACAATTAATCACTTTTTCAGATTTAGGAAAGAAAATCAATTTTATATCGAAAGGTGTTTGTGATTTGTTAAAAGGGGATAAAAGGAATCAATTAGATTTACAAAATGCAGGAGTAAAATTATTTAAAAAAAATAAACAAAAAGGTGATTCTGATGATTTTTGTCATTATAGAATTTGTCAAGATGGTTTAATGTATCTTATTCCATATATGCATAAAAGATTATTTTATGTTGATAAAGAAATTTTTGTTGAAATTTTAACTAAAAAAGAATTAAATTATAATGATATTAAAGATGAAAATTTGAAAAATTCTTTAAAAGAAGCTAAAGCTGGTTGTGTTATTTTTGTTCATGTTAAAAAAAAACCTGAAAGTATTGATAAAGCTGATAATAAGTATTTAGTTGAGAATTTTATTGATGCTATTTGCTGTTTTAATGCTAATATTAAAGTAACTACTATGATAAATAAAGAGCATGAACATGTTTTTAATTTAAAATATAATATTATACAATAAATAAAATCAAATTATAATAATGGTAATTTGTGAATTTATGTTACTATTTTTTAAATAAAAAGTCTATAATATTTTATATTGAATTAAAGTAATAAATTAATAATAAATCAAAAGAAATAAATTAACTAATAATTATTTTACCATATTTTTTAATAATTTTTATTCAAATTTGAAATATTTTATTTTATATAATCTAAATTTAGAATAAAATTATTTTAAATTACTAATTAATTTAACCAATATATTTTTTAATCCAATTAAAAGCTCTTTCAAGCCAAACAATTTGATTTTCAGGTTTAAGAACCCAATGATTTTCTTCATGGAAAAATAAAAATTCAGAAGGTACATTTTTCAATTGTAAACTAGTAAAAGTTGATAAAGCTTCAGTTAAAGGAACCCTATAATCTCTTCCACCATGAATAACAAGCATAGGAGTACTCCAATTTTTAACAAAACTCTCTGGAGAATATTTAAAAAATCCTTTCCTGATATTTTCCCCTTCCCAAGGATTACAACCTAAATTATCAATAGAGCAAAATTCTTCTTTAGGAAACCAAATTTCTTCAGTAGAATAAAACATTCCTAAAGTAGAAAAAACTCCATCATGATTAATTAAACATTTAAACAATTTACTATTTCCTTCAATCCAATTAATCATAAAACCACCATAACTTCCTCCAGCAGCACACATTTTATTAATATCACTATAATTAAAAGTTTTATTAACATATTCAATTCCTTTTATAATATCTTCAAAAGGTGCTCCACCCCAATTATTCCTTACTGCAGTTTGAAACTTTTGTGTTATTCCATTTGATCCATGTGGATTTATCATAATAGTAACATAACCTTGATTTGTAAATGATTGAGGAACCCATGAATATGACCAACCACTTGTCCAACTACTTTCTGGTCCACCATGTATTAATAGTACTACTGGATATTTTATTGATGAATTAAAATTTATTGGTTTTAATATCCAACCATAAACTGTGTCATTTAATGCTCCTGTGAAATTAAATGGTGTTGGTTTCGTTAGTTCACAATCTTTTAATATGGATTTATTTGGATCTATCACTTCTGTTTCTTGGTGTTTGGAATTTATTTGTAATGTTGATATTGTATGTGGGTAAAAAAATGAAACTTTTGTTACTAGAATTATATTGCGGTTTTTTGATGCAAGATGAGGGAGGGAATATGATATTATATCACTGTCAACTTGGATTTTTTCAGTTATTGGATTTGTTGTATTTGATATGTCAAGAGAGAATATTCGATTTACTTGAATTGATGTTGCTTGGAAATAAATTTTGGTATCTGAAACCCATTCAAATGTATTTATTGTTTTATCATGAACTTCTGGTAAAATTGTTATTGTATTAGTTAAAATATTATAAATTTCAAAATGTAAAAATTCACTTTCTAAACCAGGAGTTTTCATTGCTAAATATGCAATTTTAGTATCATCAATTGAAAAAACTGGATGTTGTGTTCTAGCATTATTATGTTCAGTAATTAAAATTGGTTTTTTCATTAAATTTAAATCAATAAAATATGTTTTATAACCAGTTTTCAATGCTTCATTTTGATCTCTAATATGAGCAGAAAAAGCAATCATTTCACCATCATTTGAAATATCATAATTTGAACTATCTGTAAATAAAGGAGGTGTATTTATTTCCATTCCTTCTGTTATATCTTTCACATTTCCATCTAATGTAACTTTATTATCTGATACTTTTATTTTTTGATAAAATAAATGAGAACCTTTACCTTCTACTTGCCATGTATCCCAATGATGCATTAATAATTTATTATAAACTTGATATGTTTGATTTTTTTCATTTTCTATTTTTTTTGATGAACATTCTAAAGTTTTACATTCAAAATAAACATTAGCTGAAAAAACAAAAGCAGAAGCTTTTATTTTAAAATCATTTATATCAATTGGATAATTAGTTAATTTAATAGGTTCTTCATTATCTGTTGGTGGAAATGAAATATAATATAATACACCTTTTCTTAGAAAGAATAATATATTTGGATATAAAGGTGAAAATAATGGATTTGAATCACTTTGCCCAAATTCAGGATTTGTAACATTTTTTGTTGTTTTATCATTTATATTTGTATATTGAATATTTGTTGCTGATTTACCTATTTCTTTATCCCATTTTTTAATTGTGTAAATTACAAATTTTCCATCTGGTGATAAAACTGCAGAAGAAAGTCTATTTAATGATTGATATGTTATTGGATCAAAAATTTTTGAATTAATTGATATAATAATCAAATTGAATAAAAAAAAAATTTTGGAATATTTCATTACCTAATTAAAATATTAATTTTGGTTTAAAATAATGATTAATTTAATATTTTAAAACTTTTTAAAAAGTAAAATAACTTTTAAAAAAATTGAATAATAAAAATTTTAAAAAAAATAAATGTCATCATATCTGTTATCCTCATTAACAAAAGAATATATAGAAAAACGTGAAATGCGTAGAACTCATTTATCCCAATCTCCAAACCTCTTTGATAAACTCCAAAAATGTAAAAAACAAAAATAATAACCTTTAAATAGACTATTCTAATGATTCAAAATTAGAAAATCAAGCATTATCAACAGGTTTTGGAAAAATGATAAAAACTCAAAATCAAACAAATCCAAAATTTTCAATACCAAAAGCAAAAAGAAATTTATTCCCAAATGAAGCAGAACCAAAAGTAAAAAATCTCCTTCAAACAAAATATAACTCAAAAAACATAACTCAATATCCATTTTCCTTAATTCAAGAAAGAAATTTAGGAAGAGACAATCACGGTGATGCATCTCTAGAATTTTTTTATACAAATCCTCCAATTCACATATATAAATTCCATAAATCACCAGGATGGGGTTTTTCAAGAGCAAAAAGAAATGATGTTTTCGCAAAGGAAAAATTTCCATATTATGATCAAACATATAATAAAAATAATGACAATGAGAAAATTAGAAAAAATTGGAGAAATCGAATTGTAGGTGGTGATATTGGATGTGAAGATAGAATGAAATATTTAAATGTGGAAGGTGCTACTGAACCTGGACCTGGAAGATATTATCCAAAAGATATTTATTTTAAATATAAAGGAAATAAATTAGGTGGTTATATGGGAACAAAATATGGTAAAAGTAGTTTAGTTAAAGATACTGGAACTAATGAAAATGTTGGTCCTACTTCATATGAAATTGGAGGGAAATCTAATTTAATTAAATTTGATAATAGTCCTAAAATTTCTATTGGGAATAGTAAAAGAAGTGTTAATAAAGTTCCTATGTATATGATTGGAGATGGACATTATCAATATAGTGCTTTTGGTGAACAGATTATGACTGCTAAAGATTCTAGACCACAATATACTATTGGGAAGGAAAATAGGTTTAGCAAAGCTTCTATGATTCAATGAAGAGTTATAAATATATTTTTTGTAATTTTTAAAAGGATATTAAGAAATATAATTATATTTAATTTATATTTTTTTTATTTTTGGTCTTTTATTAATGCTTCATATATTTTATATATATCGTTTGATTTCCATTCTTTTAATTGGTTTGATATTCTATTATGTAATTCTTGATATTTATGTAATTTTGCTTTTTGGGGATTTTGCATTTTACTTTCGTTTGAACTTTTATGATGATGTTTTTTATTATCAAATGTTTGAAGATATTTAAGTTTCATTTTATTTATTATTCCTAATAAATTTTTTATATTATTTGTTATATTTGATGCACTAATAGAAATTACTAAATTATTTGGTTCTTCAATTGTTGTATCATCATTAAACATCATAGCATCAAAAATTAAATCTAAATTTTTTAAAATTTCATTAAATGAATTATCAATAGCCATATGAAGTTCTTTTTTCTCAATATCATTTTTCATATTTTAAAAATTAAAAAAATATAAAACCAAATATTTAAAAAAAATAATAAAAAAAATAAATAAAAAAAAAAAAAAATTTTTTAAAAGAATAAATCCCACATAAAAAAACATTTTAAAACCAATAAAAAAATAACTAAAAATAAAAAACCTCACTTAGGAATTAAGTCTCTGATGAGAAGCAATAGCCATATCAGCACAAATTCCACTATTAGAAATAGGAACAATTCTAGGATACAAATACGAATCTCGATAAGTAGTATTCCATTGTTTCCTATTAATAATATTTCCATTTCCAAGATCTAAATAAGATCTATTAGCAGCAGCTCCACTAACAATACCATTAAGAGGTAATAAATTTCTTGCACTATCAGGACTATAAGGAACTAAAGGTTTCTTTCCCATTCCACAATGCAAATTAGAAACTTGAACATAATCAGACATATAAATTGATTTATTTGTTGATAATTTTTGAGGTACTGTTTTAAAGTGATTTAATCCTCTTCCTCTTCTATTTTTTATTCCAAATGGTATTGCTAAACATCTACCATTTTTTACTAAGACATGACTACATGATGTTATACGAGAGTTTTTAAAAAAGGGATCTCCTAATTCTTTATGTGTTTGGAAATAGGTTTTTTTTGGTTTGGATTCTTCTATTGGTTCTTCTGGGAGTGGTTCTTGGTTGGTGTCCATATTCATATTTGGATCTGTCATTGGTTGTTGCATTTTTTATTTTATTATTTTTTATTTTTATTTTTATTTTTTTTTTATTAATTAAAGGGATTTTTATATTATTATATTCATTTATTATTATTTTTTGTTTTTTTTGAAATTTTAATCTTCTTTTAATGTAGTGAAAAATGTTATTATAGAATCAAATGATTGAATGTTTTTATTTTGTAGAAATTCATATATTTTTTTTTTTAAATTAACATTTTCTAGATAGTTAAAAAACTTATTTTCAAATAAATGAAAAAATTGATTAATATTATTTTTTATATTTTTTAACTCCTTATCATTATTATCATAAAAATTAATATAATGTGAATAATCTGTAATTTTTGGAATATAACCAAAAGAATTATTATCATCAAATAAAATAATATTTTGTAATATTAAATGCCCATGTATATATCCTTTTTCATCTAAATATTTTAACCCATTTAATATACAATTAATTAAAAAAATAAATTCTTCAATTGAAATTTGCTTTTTAGTATATAAATAATTATATAAATTTTCATTATGAGAATATTCACAAACGGGAAGAATATTATCACAATTTTGATAAACTTCAATTATTTTATTTACAAATTTATTATTCAATATCATCATATTTTTATAATATTTAATAACATTTGAAATTCTTTTAAATTTCAATAAACTTGTTTTATGTAAAATTTTAATTCTATATAATTTTTTACTAATTTTATCTCTAATTTTCATTGAAGTTCCATATTTTCCTCCTTTCATACTTTCTTCAAATAAATATTTGGACTCAATTGCAGGTTCTATTTCACTTAATGGAGTATTTTGAGGAAAATCAATAAAATATTCTTTAACATTATTATTTTTTTCTTCTTTAATATTTTGTGAATTTTCACATTGAATACAACCCATATTACTATATAATTAATATTAAAATTTATAAATGTCTTTTTTTTCATGTTGTGTAGGAAGTATTAATTATAATTTAGATGAATTAGATGAATCAAGTCAAATTCTTCCTAAAAAACAATCCATTAATGATAAAAATGAATTATATCCAAATAATAATTTATTATTTTCATATGGTTATAATTCATATGGAAATGTTATTGATTTAAATAAATTAATAGATAAATCAAATACAACATTAAAAGTTAAACAAATGTGTTTTGGTGAAAATCATACTTTAATGTTAATTGAAACTTTAGATGATGATAAAATAAATGAAACTTTTCTTTTTGGTTGTGGAAGTAATTCAAATGGACAATTAGGTTTAGAATATATACCTAATAATAAAAATGAATATGAAAATTTTGAAGAAATAAATTTATCTGATTATATTAATCAAGGATTATTTTTTTGGAATAAAATAAAATTCATAATTGATTCAATATGTGTTGGAAATGATTTTTCATTAGTTTTTGTTAAATATCCAAATTCAGAAAATTCTACTTTATATAGATTTGAATTATTTAGAAATGATAGATTCTCAAAAAAAAATGAAAAAAAAAGAACAATAACAAAAGAAAAATATGATTCACTTTCTTTTGGAAACATATTAAAAATAAAAGCATTTAATAATAAAATAATAATATTTACGTCATTTAATTTTTTATTATTAAAAGGTGTAAATTTTGATATGGAATATTATAAAGATTATAGAATAATATATACTATAAAAGAAAAAATAAAAGAAGTATCATTAGGAATAAATTCATGTTTATTATTAACAGATACACATCACATTTTATGTATTGGACATAATGAATATAATGAATTTGGTTTATCAGAAAATACAGAAAATTTAATAATAAAGGGTAAATATTTAATTAATGATTACTTTCATAAAAAAGGTTTTAAAGCAATAAAAATAAGTTCAGGTGCAAGACATACTTTAATTTTATTTGATAATGGTGAAGTTTATTGTTTTGGTGATAATAGTGATAGACAATGTATAGGTTTTTCAAATTATGTAAATGAACCTATAAAAATAAGATTTGATCATGATTGTAAAATTGTTGATATTCAATGTGGTTTTAATCATTCAATTGTTAAAAGTGACACTGGGAAAATTTATGCTTGGGGTGATTCTTCTTATGGTAAATGTGGTTATAAAGAAAATAGAATTGATAGTTTTATTCCTACTGAAATTGCTGAGTTGAAAATAAGGAATGTTATTAAAATTTTTGCTGGACCTTATCAATCTGCTTTTTTCACTTCTGGCGGTGTTGTACAATAAAAAATTATATTTTAATTTTTATTATTTAATTGATTAATAAATGAATATTGATAATAATAAGTTTTTAACTTTTAAAAAAGAATTCTTTTTTAAAAATGATATAAAAAGATTTAATTCAAATGGTTTTACTTCAATTTTAAATAAAACTAAATTTGAGAGTAATGATATGTATAAAAAAAATGATATGCTCAATAATGATAGTAGAAAAAGTAGTTTTTATAGTAATAAAGTATATTTTTATTTTAAATATATAGAAATCATTTCATTTAAATAAAATTTGTTCTTTTCAAAAAATCAATGAATTTCATTTTCCAAAAATAAAATCAAATAGTATGGATAATAAATCAAAAATCGATAAATCAAAATCACTTTCTGAAAAAGGAAGTATTGAAAAGCATTTATTTAAGAATAAAAAATGTAAATTTATTAAAAAAAATTGTAATAATATTAATTTTGTTGATTATGTAAATATACATCAAAATAATGAATATGAGAAACCTTTATATAACTCTAAATCCAACTTAAATATATTTTGTAATAATATTAATAGTGATAATAATAATTATTTAAAAGAATTATTTCAAAAAATAGATGATATAAAAAAAAATCAAATTTCTTTTCAAGATCAAAAAAAAATAATTCCTAATAAAATAAATCAAAATAAAGAAGATCTAAAAGATATTAAAAATAAAATAATAAATGATAATGATAATGATAATAAAAATGTTAATAATAATATTTTAAATAATAAAAAATTAAAACAATCATTTTCAACATTAAATAATTTACAAATTAAAAAATTTAATAAATCTTTAAATCATTGTGAATCATATAATCAAATATTTTCAAAACCAAAAGAAGATGGTGAAAAAATTGAAATAGTAAGTAAAAAAAATCATAAAATATTTTCAAATATTATAGATAGTTCTAAAAATGAAAATAATAATAATCAAAACGAAAACAATTATTACAAATCTTCATCATACTTTTATATACCAAAACCAAATATAAATATGAATAAAATTATAAAAAAAGTAATAGATGAAAATAAAAAAGCAAATCTTTTCCGTACTTTAAACTATTTTGATGATATTGGAAAAAATTTAGCAGATCATTTAAAGACAAGAAAAAATTATTATATAAATAAAAATGAAAATTCAAAAGACTATTTTAAAGATAATAAAACAGAAAAAAAAGAAGCAAAAACATTAAATAGTTTAAAAATAATAATATTATCTCCATTTGAATGGAAAAAACATGAAGAAATTTGGTCAAATATATTACAACTATCAAATTTTTCAAAAGAATTACATAAATATATATTGCCACCAAATGATAATGATGTTATTATTAGTTTATATTTGAAATTATTTCCAAAAGTTCTTAATTTTTGCTCAATTAATAAAAAATTAAACGGAACAAATAAAGAAAAAGATTTTATTTCTTTTTATATTGATGATAATATTGCTAATCCTAAAAATGAAATTAAAAAATGGAAAATGGCTTATAAAAAAGTTATTTTTAGATGGCATCCAGATAAATTAAATGCAATTTTAAATGAAGTTAATTTAGATGAGAATATTAAAAATATATTATTTAAAAAATCAACTATTATAATTAATAATATGAATAATATTTTTAAAAGTATATTAGAAATATTAAATAAAATTATAAAAAATAAAAAAACTATATAATAATTAATTATTTAATTTTAAATTGTTATTTAAATGGATAAAAAACAAGTATTAATAATAATTGGAAAAGTAGTATTATTTATTCTTTTATTATTTTTTATTGAATATATTTTATATTGTATAATTTACTATTTTGATTATTGGATATTATTTAAGATGTTAAATTATCATTCATTCTTTCTTTTAAGGAGTTTATCAATTATATTTTTATTTGGTTTACATATTATTATATTACAGCTCATTAGTTTATCAATTATATTTTTAATTGGAGGTTTGAATAAAATATTTATTTGTTATGATAATTTTATAGTTTGGATGAAAAGATTAATTAATATATTAAAACAAATTAAATTAAGATGTGAGAAAAGAAATTTTTATGAGAATTCACACATAAAATATTTAAGAAAATTTAATAATATATATAAAAGTTTAAAAGCAAAAGGAATATCATTTGAATTTGATAAAATAAAATTTGGAGATTTATTAGAATTAACAATAGTTTTATTTGAGCAAATTCAAAGAAATAATTTAAATGTTGATGAATATAATGAATCTTTAACAAAAATTCTAAATAATATAAACCAATTAATAGAAATATTCAAAAAATATACAACATTAAATAATTATCAAATATTTTTTTCATTTAAATATAAAGAATTTTTAACATTTTTAAGTTTAGAACTTTTAGAGTTATTTAACCCAAGAAAAACAATATTTAAAACAATTGAAAAAGATTTTGAAATTTTTATAATACAACCTAATGAAGAACAATCAAATGAAAATGAAAAACATTTAGTTATATTTTGTGGGCAAAATGCCCTTTGTAAAGATCTTTATGCATTGTATCAAGATAATATTATTTATTATATTAAAAATCCAAATACTACTATACTATTATGGGATTATAAAGGTTATGGGAGAAGAAAAGGTTTTCCAACTTTTAATAATATACATATTGATGTAATTAAATTAGCAAATTACATTAAATTAAATTATCCAAATTATAAATATATTATTCATGGAATTAGTATTGGAGGTTTTTCTTCTGTGAAATTAAAAAAAGAATTAAATAATGATAATTGTATTTTAATTGCAGATAGAACTTTTTCTGATATAGATTTGATTATTCAATTTGGAATCAATTATCATTTAAAATATTTATATAATTTTATATTTCCTAAACGATTTTATCATTCATCAAATGTGAATGATTATATTTCAATCAAAGGAAATAATAAAATAATATTTTATGATAAATTTGATAATATTATTAATTATAATGCAAGTTTATTTATGGGAATAAAAAACCAATATTATAAAGATATTTTATATGAAAAAATAATTAATATTTTTCCACCATCAAAGCTAATAAATAATTGTTTTAATATTTCAAAAATTATAATTAACTCAGAAGAAAATTTAAATGATATTATTAATGAATTACTTAACTTTTCTCCCAATTATTTAATTAATAATCATCAACTTTGGAATTATAATTTCTTTGAAGAAATTAAAGAAGATTATATTAATATAGATGATTTTATTCTAGATGTTTTAATATTAGGATATCCATTAAATAGTAACAGAGAAATAAATTATGAGAATGAAAATAATATTTTTTCTATATATGAAAAAATTCCTTTCTATATTAAGGAGTTAAATAACAATATAAATTCCAATAAAATTAAATTTTTTTTTACACAAATATTATTATGTTTTATAAAATTAAATTTAAATACAGATGTTTCAGATGATAATATTTATTCATTTGAATTTAATCAAAATAATCAATTTTCAGTTAAACCAAAAATAAAACAGTCATTGTTTGATTATTTTGGCAGAGTTCATAGAATTTATTGTGGTCATAATGGAGTAATTACTCCAAAAGATGAAGAATATTTAACAAATTATTTAAAAATACAAAATATTATATAATTACATTTAATTTTTAAAATTTTTAAATATAATATATTTAATCAAATTCAAATTGATTAATTATTTTTAAATAAATTATTTTCAAATTAAATAAATAATATAATTAAATTATTTTTTATATATGATATTTATTATTTATTGTGTTTTTTTCTCTTTTTTAACTCCATATAATGCTTTTTTTCTTTGTTTAAGTAAATGACTATATAAAATAAATAATCCTGGTATATATAATGATATTATACCATAAATAATATAATTAATATTAATATTTTTTGAACTATATTTTACTAATTCTGGTTTGGAAAATAAAATAGTTAAAATTTCTCCAGAAACTCCAATAGGATATAAGACAATAAAAAAAGAATATCTTGCCCATAATAAAAAATAAGGAATTAAATTATCATTATTAATAATTTTTCCAAGTGAATTTAATATATAAAAAGGATATCTTACAATTTCTGAAATTGGCCAAGCAAAGCATAAAAGTAAATAATTAATAGAAACATATTTAGGAAAATTTTGTAATAAAATTACAATAATAATTCTACTTATTACTTGAACCATTGTTGTAAATAAAGGAGCTCTTACTAATTTGAATATTGAATGAAATATTTCTAATGATGCTCCATATTGTAATATTTCTAAATAAACAATTGATTTTGAATATGATGTTTTTATTTTATGAGTTTTTATAAATGTTGAATATGATATAATAAATAAGTAAAACCAACCAATAAACATAAAAGTATTATAACAAAGAAGATATAGGTTTATTAATGTTTTTGCCATTTTTTACAATAAAAATATTTAAAAAAATAATTGATTTAATTTTTTTATTTAATATTATTATTATTAAGTGGTTAAAAATTCTAATAAGTCTGTAAAGAAATCTTCTAATAATATATAATAACTATCTTCAAATCTTTTTTTTATTTTATTTGTATATTTTTCTAATAAATCATTTTTTTCAAAAATTAATTTTCCTGGACCAAGATAATCATATAATTTTAATTTAAAAATTGAATCAGGAGAAATATTTTCATTTCCTAATATTATAAAATGAATCATTTTCTTTTCATTATAAATAATCTTTATTCCTTTCCCTCTTGGAGTAATCATATGTTCTTTTATAAATGTTTCATTTCTTTAAATAAAATATATTATATTTACGGTATAAATTGTTATTTAGAATTTATTACTCTCTTTTTAAATTTAAAATATATATACATTCTTTTTATTTTATTTTGCTTATTTACTTTCTTAAATAAATATTAATTATTTACTCACTAATTTTATTAAAAAAAATACTTTAATCTAATTTAAATAAATTATACGAAACACTAATAAAATATATTTTGAATATTACTAACTTTTTATATTATTTAAAAATATTTACTTATAACTAATTTATATTTTTGAAAAGATATT
>JAJJLH010002145.1:0-41433 GCA_023806865.1 Isotricha sp. YL-2021a | reverse complement strand
ACCATATCTGTATCTTTTAATGCATTAGCAATTTCATCTCTGGTTTCTTCTGCAGATTTTTCACCTTTTTCGGGGTTACCGCCTGCACCAAGACCGTTTGTTAATTTGCTACCGATTCTTATTTTATGCTCAGCTAAAGACATTTGAAGAACTTGAAGGTCTGTATTTAATGCCCAAAATTCCACACCGCTTAAGCCTGCTTTAATCATTCTGTTTACTGCGTTTCCGCCTCCGCCGCCGACACCTATAACTTTAATGTCTGCCGGAGTTCCGCCTACTTGTTGAGTAGTTGATGTCGTATCATTTTCTTTCTTGCCAAAAATGTCAGGAACAAAATTTTCCACTGATATACCCTCTTTTTATTCTAATATTGTACTTATTCCTCAATGCCGAATGTAAACTGTTTACATGGTTTTCGACACATCTTAACTATTAACATAGTATTTTAAATTATTTAAATAGTAAAGAAAAAATCTCTAAAATATTATAGAATCTTAATATCAATTCATAATTAAATATTTTTGCGGGCATGACCGATTATGTTTGCGGCATTCGTTAAATTTTTGGCTATATCCGAATATACGGTATTCTCTTCTCCAAAAGGTACGGCTGTATTAAGCAAATCATCAACATTCTGATTTATGTCATTTAATTTATTTACTGTTTTCTCTATTTCCTGCTGCTTTTCTTTTAGGTAGAAATAATTTATTAAAGGTGTTGCCGTTATTATGTTTTCAATGGATTTTTTTATTCTGTCGGTTGCACTGTCTTTTTTTGTTTGTGTAAATATATTATCCGTATTTTCTTGCGGTTCTTCTGTTTCATCGGGAATGAATTCCGTATCCATTGTATTTAAGCGTTTATTTTTATTTCTTCTTTTTTTTACAGGATTTGTTGTATTGTTTACTTTTTCTTTTGAACCGAATTCGGGCGCAAAAATATTGGGCAGATTAAGGCGGTTATCGTCATTAATTGCCATATTTATTGTATTTCCGGTGTTTTTGGTATAAAAATTAACCGGCTGATTTAAACTGTTTCCTGCAATTTCCATACAAGTTTCCCTATTATAATTATATCCGGGCAGAAAAATTTTTTACCGTTTAAATATATGATTTTCTTCACATGACGGCAATTTTTAGTTTTTTGCCAAAATGTTGTATAATTGTCTTATTGTATCAAAATAGGAGTTATATTATGGCGAAAATTGCACCAAAAGGTAACAAAGTTACGGGAACAAAGAAGAAAGATAAAATTACATGGGTTAGTTCTAAAGCATGGAAAAAAGCACTTACCGTAAATGCAGGTTCGGGTAACGATATTATAAACTTTAAAAAGAGCAAGTACAAAAATAAATTAAACGGTCAAAACGGTAATGACACCGTTTATGGCGGTACTAAAAATGATACTGTTCACGGAAATTCCGGAAATGATAAACTATACGGCTATAACGGAAACGATAAAATCTACGGAGATTCGGGTAAAGATACCATATACGGCGGTAACGGAAACGACTACATAAACGGCGGAACTTCCAATGATAAATTATACGGTCATGCCGGAAATGATTCAATCTATGCCGGAAAAGGTAACGATACCATTGACGGCGGCGACGGTAACGATAAAATTTATGCTCAATACGGCACAAATTCCATAATAGGCGGTAAAGGAAATGATACAATCTATGGCGGAACAGGTGCCGACAGAATTATTTATTCCAAAAACACGGGAAACGATGTTATTTATAATGCAAAAAATAACGATACTCTTGTATTGCGAAATATAGTCAGCCCAAATTCAGATTATAGTTTTTCCAGTACTTTTTTACGAAGAAACGGCAATGACCTTATTATTTTTCATGGTGCAGAGGACAGAAACGGCAAAATTACTCTGAAAAATTACTTTACGCAGAGTGCTTCAACAAGATTAAACAAGGTATATTTTGAAAAAACAGGTAAAACCTTCATTATTCCGTCTGATATAGATCCGGCAAGGGTTAATTATGCAAAAGGTGATATATACGGTACTGATATGAGTGATGAAATTATGGTAACAAGCGGTTATTCAACAGTTCATGCAAGTAACGGATATGATACCATTAATTTTAATAATACGGGTCATAATAAGTATACTTATGATACGGAAGGTTTATCGTATACAGGTGCAATCGTAAAAGGACTTAACGGAACGGATACGATTTGTGTTGAAAATGTTAACGGAATTGATGCCTATGGAGAAAATTCCGAATTAAATGTTTCTCTTCCGGATTATAACGATATTTATATTAGCGGATTTGCCGATAATGAAGCAGTTTTGGACACCCAAATAAGATTAGCAAATAATTACGAAGCATCTTTAAGAACATATTTAACCGATAGCGGATATGATATTGTAAAAGGTAATGTTACCCTTCAAGCTTCCGATGACAGTGTTATAGGAACAGGCGGAGCCGTTACAATAACAGGCAGTTCAGCAGGTTCAGGAGTAACAATTGCTTCAGGCTCGGCAAATGATGTAATAAATCTTTCACATGGCAATAATGAAATCCGTTCAAAAGGAGGTAATGATACAATTAACATCTCCGGCGGAGAATATAATTTTATTGTTGCCGGAGAAGGGAGCAACGTAATTAATATTACGGGCGGAGATTATAATTCGGTTGTTGAACACAGTGGGGCAAACGATAGAATTAATATTTCTGGCGGCAAAAATTATGTATTTTATTTGGATAGTGCAAATAGTGCAAATATAACTCTTAATGGTGGAGAAACAGATTTATGCGTAAGTAATAAAACAAATTTGGTTGTCAACGGAGGAAAAAATACAATTACATATCCTAACGGAAAAACAACCATAAACGGCGGATATAACTTATTATACGGTTCTGACGAAAATGAAACAATAAGTGTAGCAGGCGGTACAAATACCATTATTGGCGGAGAAGGGAATGATGTCATAAACGGAAATCCTCATGGCGGTAATACTTTTGTATATGAAACAGGGGACGGTTTCGATACAATTTCTGTCGGTCAAGGTTCAAATATAAAAGCCGATACAATTATTCTGGAGGACTATAATTTTGGCGATGTGTCAATGAGTTTTGACGGCAAAGATGCGATGTTGTATTTAGGTTCAGCCGGATATGATTTAATCAGAATAAAAGACTTCTTATATAGTAATAGTGTTTGGGACCTCAATAAAACAAACATTTGGGTTCAAGGTCAAAACGGCGATAAATGCAGATTAACCGATTTATATGTGAATGAAGCAATCCCTTACGGTACTGATTACTCAGATATATTAAACAGTATTGGAGAAGAGGGTGAAACTCTCTCCGGCGGTTTGGGTAATGATACAATGTATTCCGAAGGAGCAGATACTATGTACGGAGGCGAAGGTAAAAATCTATACTCCTTCTCTGATGCATACGGTTCAAGCAGTACAAATCCTTCAAGAGCACATATTATTTCAACCTCCGGATTGGATACCATATCTGTTGATAATCCTTCCTCTTTGGATTTTGTTGGAAGTGATTCCGATGTGGTTATTAAATATTCTAAAAACGGTAAGTACACAAATATAATATTGGACAATTGGTTTGAAAATCCCGTTGATATTAAATTTAATAATTCAAGTACTACATTCAGTATCCTTGATAAAGTAAGAGAATGGGGACTATCCTATTTAACCTGCGGTACAGATGGGAATGATACAATTTCAGATGTCAACGGATATTGTATTGCAGGAAGCGGTAATGACAGTATTACGGCATCAAGTACATGTATTTTATTTGGCGGTGAAGGTCATGATGAACTTAGAGGTACTGACGGTAATGATGTAATTTATTCAAACTATGCAACCGTAACCGAAAGCCAAGAATATGGCAGTACCTATAATGGCTGGATTGTCGGCGGTAACGGTAACGATACAATATATGTTTATGGTGAGGATACCGGAATACATGATATGAGCGGAAGCGACAGTTACCATGTAACATTAACAAATAATATATCAATAAAAGATTTAAATGGTACCAATGATTATGATGTACTTTATATTGATAAACCCGAATACAGAGATGCTCAAAGAGCATATATTATTTGTGATGTTAAGCCAAACGGAGAATTAAACAGTATGTCAGAAGGTCTATTTGTACTAAATAAAAGCAGTTATGACTATTGGTTAGAATTTGGTACCTTTGCAAATGCAAATGGGAAATATGGCGGAGTAATGCTGGATAAGGGAAATAATGATATATCAAGTGGTTATGCGGTTGATTTAATACTCGATGAAAATGAAAGAAGTATGACAGGTGCTCAAATATATACACTTGCTCAAGATGTTGCGGGCTGGTTAACTTCAAGCGGTTATGCAAGTACAAGTGATGCAATACAAAATGGTTCTTTAGACGATAAAACATCACTTATTGCTTTATTTAACACCTTCAACGATACGGAATGGACTACTGCAATGGGGTAATAAATAAGATGTGAGAGCATAAACACATTAAAATTTTATAGGACATAGCACTCCTTCACTTCCTTCTTAAAATGTGGAAATAAGGAGTGCTTATTTTATTATTAAATTAATATTTTTATATATACCGTATGTACAAGAACAGTATTATCTTTTGGAAAAATATTGTATAATAAATCTAATGCAGGCTTAAAAAGGAGGAGATTTATTATGGCGGCGATTAAACCTAAAGGTAATAAAGTAACAGGAACAAAGAAAAAAGATAAAATAACATGGACAAATTCAAGTGCCTGGAAAAAGGCATTAAATGTTTATGCAAATGCAGGTAACGATATAATAAATTTCAAAAAGAGCAAATATAAAAACAAATTATACGGTCAGACAGGAAATGATACCGTTTATGGCGGTATAAAGAATGATACGATTCATGGTAACGCAGGTGCAGATAAACTCTACGGATATAACGGAGCAGATAAAATATATGGTGATGACGGTTCCGACAAAATCTACGGAGGAAACGGTAATGATACCCTCTATGCAGGTAAAGGCAACGACTACATAGACGGCGGAAACAATAACGATAAAATATACGGTAATTACGGCACTAATACCTTAAAAGGCAGTGCAGGTAATGACAGCATATATGGCGGTACAGGAACCGATAAAATATATGGCGGTTCAGGTAATGACTATATAAATGCGGGTAAAGGCACAAATTATATATACTTAAATAAAAAAGAGGGAACTGACACTATTGTAAAAGGCGGCGGAAGTGATACCGTTGTATTTTCACAGGAAAAGAATTTCAATAATTTCACGTTCTATTACAACGGAAATAATTTGATTTTTAATGCTAACGGATCATCTGCCGTATTAAAAGACTTTTTACTCGGCGGACATAGTGCAAAATATATTCAGGCAGGAAGTATTAAATATAAACTTACAAATAAAACAGCAGGAACAGATGCATTAGGAACAAGCGGAAATGATTTTATAATTTCGCAGATTGGTGATGATACCATAAATGCGGCAGCAGGTGATAATACGATTATGCTCATGAACGGAAATAAAACTGTTCAGAACGGAGGCGGTACCGATACACTTTTATTTGCAAATGAGAACAGTTTTGGAAATCTGACAAGTTCAATATTAAATGAAGACGTTGTTATAACAACTTCTGACGGAAGTGAAATCACTCTGCCTGATTTCCAAACAGGAAACAGTTCCGTTAAATATGTTCAAATAGGAAAAGAAAAGAAAAATTTGATTGTAGGTGAAATCGGAACACCGTATTATCAGGAAGATATATATAATATAGAAAATATTGCAGATTCAGTCAGAGGTACGAATAATGCCGATTTTATTGATGTAAAGTTAAAAGAAAATAGAATTGGTTCAATATATGCAGGCGCTGGTAACGATTATATTGCAGTAAGAGGTTGTACCGGAGAAGATCTGTTCAACGGAGACTTAAAAAGTTCTTCTCTTGGTATTATTAGTGCAGGTGCAGGTGATGATATTATTGACATTTATGGCGGATTATATGAAGGAATTGATTTAACTGAAGGCAATAATATTTTGAACCTGAAAGGACAGGGAATATATATTGTAGATTTGTTAAATACCAACGGAAATAACATCATAAACGGGTTTGAAAATCAAAACAGAACTTTTCCTTCTATCTTCCTTGTATCCAGAGATATCCTTAGAGGTAACAACCAAATTAAATATATTTCATCCGAACAATCTGCTAATGATTTAATAATTAATTTAACAAACGGGAAAACACTCACCATTTCAAATTATTATTCAATAGAAGATGCATCTGTTCGGGCAAATATGCTAAAATTTCACGGAATTACAAGCGGTTTAGGTTCCGTTGAAAGTTATCTCAGAAATAATGATGAGTATATGGATATTCCTACGGGAAGTAATACATTTACAAATCTGCAAAATAAAATACTGGTATCAAACGATAATTCGGCAGATTATTCTTTGACATTATCGGGAGCTGAAACTTTCAAAAATCAGATTTTCCTTGAAAGTGACGGAGAAAAATATATAAATATAACATCAAAAATGAATTATGTTCAACTGGATGATACCCATAATAACGGAACAAAAGGTACAACTTTTGATGTGTCAGGCAGCAATAATACTATAGAGGCAACAGACAGTAAATCTGTAATTGCACATATTGCCGGTACGAATAACACAGTTAATATATACAGTCCCGATATGACAGTATCAACATCATACGGTAGAAATGATGTATGGCTGAGTTATTATTGGGATACTCCTTCCAGCGCAGTTGTTACTTCCTACGGAAATGATAAAATACATATTGAAGATATCACTGCAGTAATAGATTATGACAAGGACGATACAAAAAATAAATCAATTTATTCGGATTATGTAAAAAACAATATTGATATAAAAAATGCTGCTGATGTAAAAGGTACAATTCTCTACTTAGGCGAAGAATATAATAATTATAAACTCTTTATTACACACACACCTTTTGAAGGAAGTAACGGAGAGGATTATATCTCTTTAAAATGTATAGATAAAAATACGGGAGAACCGGCTGAAAATACAGGTTACGTTAATATATACGGCAACTGGGAAGACGGCTATTTTAACCTGAACGATAAGGCTTTCGCCGATAAATTTACTGTTTGCGATTACAACTACAATTATAAAAACTTGAACCAGCTGACACAATATATTGACTATAATAATGCAGATGAACGTATTGACGGTTCCTGGGGCTTTGTATTCGGCTCTTGCGGTGAATTAAGATTTACAAATTGGGAAGACGGGGCTGATTACGGCAAGGACTACGGCAGAGATTATTTTATACAGGGAACGGTTAATCAGGACCATTATGAAGATTATGATTTCAACGGAAGATATACCATTGCTGATCTGGGAAGTCTTTCAAATAAAGGTGATACATTTAATATTGAAGATGATATCATGTATATTCAGGACGTAAGACCGTTCTTTGATATTTATTATGATGAAAACGGAGTATCTTTCGGAAGTGATTTATATTTATTCTCCGCAGAAGCACGTGAAGGAACAGTAACCGACTATTCAAAATTTATTACAAACAGAAATGCCGATGTAAATTATGTATGTATTAAAGATGCTTTTACTGGCGGAAGCGAAGGCGGAAAAATAGAACATATTCAGGTAACAGACGGCGGATTGACTTATGAACTGAATTATGACGTTCTGCTTGATTTTTCGGCAAAATATGATTTGGATGATAATTATATAACCACTTTAAGTTATGATGTTGCAGATTGGCTTTGTGATAATGGTTTTACGAGTACAATGGATGCTTATGAAAACGGTACTGCTTCTCAATTAGATGCTTTAGCAGTTATCTACAATAATCACACAATGTATGGCGGAGATAAATACGACGGTTTTTGGCAGGCGGTTTAGTCGTTATATAATTGTCAATAAATTTAAACTGACGGATTTTTATCCGTCAGTTTTTTGTATGAGTTCACCAGTTGTAATCAAAATTTCAACGAGTACAATTATATTATGAATATTTATGCAGGCTTAAACATGAAAGGATAAAACATGCAAAAAGAACTTTTAGACAAAATTATGAAGCCGAAATCAATTGCTGTTGTTGGTGCATCAACAAAAGAGCACACTATCGGCTCAGACATTATGAAAAGACTTCAGGAATACAAGTTTAACGGTAAAATATACCCGGTAAATCCTAAAGGCGGTATTATTGAAGGCTTACAGGCATACACAAACGTTAACGAAATCCCCGGTGATGTTGATTTGGCTATCATCGTTGTTAATGCTAAATTCGTACTTGATACAATTGACCAATGCAACCAAAAAGGCATTAAAGGTTTATGTATTATTACAGCAGGCTTTAAAGAAACAGGTAAAGAAGGTGCAGAACTCGAAAGACAATTACTTGAAAAAGTTAAAGCATACGGCATGAGATGTGTAGGTCCTAACTGTTTAGGTGTTGTAAATACATTACCTGAAATCAGCATGGACGGTTGTTTCGCTGAATCATTACCGGAAAGAGGACACATTGGTTTCGTTTCTCAGTCAGGTGCACTTGGCGGCGGTATTTTAAACATATTAAAAGACTTAAACCTTGGTTTTGCTCAGTTCATTTCAATCGGTAACCAGGCAGATGTTAATGCAGAAACTGCTTTGGAATACTGGGAAAATGATGAAGATGTTCAGCAGATTCTTTTATATATGGAATCAATCCAAAATCCTGCTAACTTCAGAAAATTAGCTACAAGAATTACAAAGAAAAAACCTGTTCTTGCATTAAAAGCAGGACGTAGTGCAGCAGGTGCTTCAGCAGCATCTTCACACACAGGCTCCTTAGCAGGTGCAGATAAAGCGGCTAATGCTTTATTAAACCAATCAGGTGTTATAAGAGAATATTCATTAAAGAATTTATTTGCAACCGCAAAAGTATTTGCTAACTGCCCGATTCCAAAAGGCGACAGAGTTGCTATTATAACAAACTCAGGCGGCCCCGGTATCATGGCTACAGACGCAGTTTGCGAATACGGTATGCAAATGGCTAAAATAACCGATGCTACAAAAGAAAAATTAAGAAGCTTCTTACCTTCTGCAGCATCTGTTAAAAACCCAATCGATATGATTGCTTCAGCTCCTATCGAACACTACAAGCAAACACTTGAAACTGTTATAGCTGATGAAAACGTTGATATGATTATGGTAATTTACTTACCGTTCTTAGGTTTAAAAGATATTGATGTTGCTAAAGCCGTTATGGAAATTAAAGCACAATATCCTCAAAAACCTGTTATCGGTGTATTTATGACAAAGAGTGAATTCTTCACAGCATTATCCGATATGAACGTTAATATGCCGTTCTTTATGTACGCAGAAGAAGCTGCTGACGGATTCAACAGATTAAATCAACAAAGATTATGGCAAAACAGACCCGAAGGCAAAATCCCCTGCTACGATGTAGACAGAGCAAAAGCTGCAAAAATTATTAAACAATCTATTGATGAAGGCAGAGCTCAATTAACAACACGTGAATCTATCGATGTATTAGATGCTTACGGTATAAGAGTTTGCAAATCAGGCTTTGCTACTAATATAAATGAAGTTGTAACAGTCGGTAACTCTATCGGCTACCCTGTTGTTATGAAGATGACATCAAAAACAACATCTCACAAAACAGATGTAGGCGGTGTAAGAGTAAACATTCAATCCGAAGAACAATTAAGAGCCGAATACAACGATTTAATCGCTAAATTAACCGAAAAAGGCTTAATCGACGGTCTTGAAGGTGTAATCATTCAGGAAATGGTAAAAGGAAACCGTGAAATGGTTTGCGGTATTGCAACAGATCCTCAATACGGCCCGATGATGATGTTCGGTTTAGGCGGCGTATTCATCGAAGTTATGAAAGACGTAACCTTCAGAATTGCTCCTTTAACGGATATTGATGCTGAAGAAATGATTAAATCAGTTAAAGCATACAAACTGTTAGAAGGTGCAAGAGGTACAACACCTGCTCAAATGGATCAAATTAAGGAAACTTTATTGAGATTATCTCAATTGGTTGCTGATTTTAAATTCATTGATGAACTTGATATCAACCCGTTATTGATTTCTGAAAAAACAGGTGAAGGTATAGCAGTAGACGGACGTATTAAGGTTCGTTTAGAAGAAGCAAAAGAATCAATCGCTGATTGCTGCACATGCTCAAGTGCTTGTTGCTAATCCAAAAAACAAAAATATTAAAACCCGCTTGAATAACCAAGCGGGTTTTTTATTAACTGTTACAAAATATTAAAAAAAAAATTATAGGTGTAGAAAATGTATTAAATTGTGGAATTAAAAGAACTGTATACATTGTTATTAAATAGGAGAAAAAATATGACAATTCGTATTAATGGTGGAGTTAATAGTTTTAACAATAATTCTAATTCTACAGTTCAGAAAAATAATTCTGTTGAAGAAGAAACTTCGGAAAGAACGTCTCAATCTGCACAACCTTCCGAATCGAAAAAACAGGTTTCTTCACAAGCGATGTATGGGTATACTATTGCATACTTAGACCCAAATGATAATAATGAATATTATGTTTGCGTTTCGCAATCTGAATACGATAATTATTTAAAAGAACTGTTTGATAAAGGAATGAAATGTCCTTGTATATATAATGTTGTTTTTGATATGACAGATAAATCTGAAAGAAGCATAATAGCATATAGCGAATATTTAGAATCAGAATTGCAGAAACATGGAATAGATGTGGATCAAGTAAAACGTGATATAGAAAAACCTGGAATATATACAAATATTAATGCTACAAAAAAAACAAGCGTAAATGCGGCTACACTTGGAGCAATGGCATCAGCATTAAAGAAAACGGCATCATCTGCTGCAACAACAGCAAATGCTGCTGCAACCAGGGCTAAAAACGGAGCATCGTCGGCAGTAGCAGCAGCTTCAATTGGAAATATGGCTACAAGTTCTGCCAAAAACAGTGCGGCAGCAGCAGCCAGATCAACATCGGCAACAGCAGCGGCTTCTAAAAAAGCATCGTCTACCGTAGCAACAGCAGCTTCAATTGGAAATACGGCTACAAGTTCTGCCAAAAACAGTGCGGCAGCAGCAGCCAAAAAAGCAGCAGCAAATACTCCAAATTTATATGATCAAGCATCCACCGGCAAAACTTCGGGTGCAAGTGGCGGAGCTTCAAGTTCAAAAGCTAAACCATCAAGCTCTACATCGAGTTCAAGACCTGCATCAGGGACCACATCAGGTACGGGTGCAAGTGGCGGAGCTTCAAGTTCAAAAGCTAAGCCATCAAGCTCTACATCGAATTCAAGACCTGCATCAGGAACCACATCAGGTGCGGGTGCAAGTGGCGGAGCTTCAAGTTCAAAAGCTAAACCATCAGGCTCTACATCGAGTTCAAAACCTGCATCAACAACCACAAATGCTAAGCCTTCAAGCGGAGCTTCAGGTTCTAATACAAATGCAAAAAATAATAGAAATGCTTCTTTAAAATAAAATCTTTATAATAAAATAAAAAGCTATGAACAAAAAGTGGTTCATAGCTTTTTTAATCGTTATAAAAAATTTCCCAATTTTTAGCTATTGCAGAATTACCAAAGTGTTCCCGAACTAATTTTTTATTTATTTCTTTATCCGTTTCACTTAATTCAATAAATTCATTAAAAGTCATATCTTTTATTGTATTGGTATCAAAAATTTTAAATCCCTGTGAAATAAAACGTTCGTATGTATTTACTTCTTTTCTGATAAAAACTTTATGTCCCAGATATAAATTGCATCGGATATTCCCTACACCTTGCTGTCTGTTTTGGTTTAAAATTAATATATCAGTGTTTCTTATATATTCGGCATATTTTTCGGGACTCAAATATTCCGTTAATGCATAAAATTTATCTTTAAATATATTTTTGCCCTTTGTTAATATCTCATTATTATATTCTTTTTTAGCATAAGATAAAACGGTTATTATTTTTATATATTCATTTTTAAATTTTGCCAAAACATCAAGCATTTCAAGGGTGGAATCATCAGCGGAGTTATTAATTTGTATGGTAATGCAATCATTATTTCTATTTACGGGAATATCCAAAAATGATTGCTTTATCACACTCGGATAAAAAGGCAGTTCTATGACTTTTTTATCTTGATTATATTTTGCCTGATATATATTTTTATCAAAAGTTGTGATAACTGCTTTTACATTGTTCTTTACATATAGAGCTTGCTTGCTGTCGGTTTTATTGTATATATCGTATCCCCATACTATCCAATAACAACAATCTAATAAAAATTTATTCCTGTATAAGTACGGAATTGTTGTAGCAGGGTTAAGGCTGTGTAGAAATATTTTTTTCGTCTTTTTTAAATCAAAAACCAAATCCTCCGGATTATCAATAACTATAACATTTTTATACCAAACAGGTATCTGAAATGGTGAACCTTTAGGCATTAAATATATAAAACATTGTTTTTTATTGTCAAAATGCTCATTCATAAATTCAATAAACGGTAAGGAAAACTTATCAATGTTTATTATATGTGCATATTTATAACGTATAAAATGAGCATTTCCTTTTTTGTGCTTAAAAAAATCAATTATTTTAGAAATCATAATTTCTCCAAATAGCAGGATAAAATATCAAAAATATAGTTCATTTCTTCTTTACTCATATCATAATATATGGGCAGTCTGATATTACATTCATGAACCATATTTGTAATGTCCATTGGAAACGGAGTTTTTGTATTTTTTATACCAAACCGAGAAGAATGTAGTGGTACATAATGTGTTTGAGCCTGAATTTTGCAGTTGTTCAGATATTTCAATAATTTATCACGTTCTTTTTTTGAATTCATTAAAATATAAAAGATATGTGCATTTGGTGTACAATCGTTTATGATATTTGGAGTCCTTAATATTCCTTTGTTTTGGTATGGTTTAAAGAAATCCAGATATTTTTTAAATATTTTTAATCTCTTTTTTGTAACTTTTTCAATATCTTGAAGTTGAGTAAACAAAAAAGCTGCTGTTAATTCATTAGGACAGTACGAGGAACCTATATCTAACCAAGTATATTTATCAACTTTACCGTTAATATATGATTTTCTGTTTGTACCTTTTTCATAAATAATATCGGCTCTTTCACAAAAAATATCGTTATTTACGTACAAAGCACCACATTCTCCCGCCTGAATATTTTTAGTGGAATGAAAACTGATAGCTCCCATATCCCCGATTGTTCCCAGTGCTTTGTTCTTATAATAAGCATTTATACATTGTGCCGCATCTTCAAATACAAATACATTGTATTTTTTTGCAAGTTCGTTAATTTTATCCATGTTACAGGAATTTCCGGCATAATGGACGGGAATTATAGCTTTTGTCCGTTTCGTAATTGCTTTTTCAATTAATGTGGGATTTATATTTAAATCATCTTCTTTTATATCAATAAAAACAGGAACGGCACCTCTTAATACAACGGAATTTGCTGTTGATACAAATGTATATGACGGCATAATAACTTCATCACCTGCTTTTATATCAGCGAGAAGCATCATCATCTCAAGAGATGAGGTGCAAGAGTTAGTTAAAAGAACCTTTTTTATGTTATATTTCTTTTCAAGGTAACTCTGACATTTTGTTGTAAAATATGATGAACCCTCTAATGTACATTCATTATCGGTTAAATATTTTATATTTTTTATAGAGTCTTTAGCAAAATATGGCTTATTAAACGGTATTTTATATTCAATTTTCGCCATAATTACCGTTTCCTTCTTTTAAATTTATTAGTTTTCTGAATTGTTCTGGTTTCATAATTGTTTTTTCATTTGCAGAAATTATGGTTTTTGCCCGTTTTAATAAATCCGAATTTGAAGCTAATTTCGTTTTATTATTATCAAACCAAATATTATCTTCAATTCCGATTCTTATTCCCGCGCCTATAGAAATTCCTATGGAATTTATTTTCAGCTGATTTAAACCTATTCCCCCGAGAGTAAAGAAAGAATTTTCGGGTAAATCATTTATCATAACTCCTGCGTGTAATAAGTCAGCCTGTGCACAGGCAATATTTCCGAGTATAAGATTGAAGAAATATGGGGGCTTAATATATCCCTTTTTTATCAAATATTTTGCATAATTAATCATGCCCGAATCAAATGCTTCCAATTCGGGTTTTATTGATAATTTTTGCATTAATTTGGCAATTTCTATTATTGTTTCGGGAGAATTTATGCTTGCTTGTTTGTTAAAATTCAATGAACTAAGGGTTAAACTGCCCATATCGGGTTTTAAATCTCCCGTTAAATGCAAAGGGCTCGTTCTCTTTTCAAATTCGGTTACGTTTCTACCGCTTAAAGATACACAAATTACCAAATTCTTTTCATATTTTCGGATTTTTTCTATAATTTTTGCATATTTTTCCGCTTCATAGGCGGGAGTTTCATCTTGATTTCTGGCATGTAAATGTACCGTTGTTATTCCGATTTCGCAAGCTGCAAGTACATCTTCCGCTATTTCATCAGGAGAAACGGGAACATAAGGTGTTTGAGATTTAACGGGAATAAGCCCTGTAGGTGTAAAGTTAACTATAATTTCATTACTCATAATATTATACCTGTTTCTTCATGGCTTTTTACTTTCTTAGCGGGAATACCTATGTATTGTGAATATGGCTCGGTATCTTTTGTAATTAATGCTTTTGCACCTATTAGGGTTTCTTTTTTTATTATTTTTCTCTCAATTATTGTTGAACCTATACCGATAAATGATAAATCTTCTATTTTGGAATATCCTGCAATATTGCAACCGGGAGAAATATATATTCCGTTTTGTATATTAAAATTATGACCTACATAAGTATTTGGCCTGATAATATTGCAGTTTCCCATTTTTCCCAAGTAGTCCAAATATACCCCACCGAATATTATATTGTTTTCGCCTATTTCAATGTCTTCAGCAACAAATGCATTTTTACTTATGAAATTAATACATTTATATCCTTTATTTTTTATTTGCAGATAAGAGTTGTATCTCTCTCTTAAAGAAGAAAATACTCCAGTTGAAATGATTTTTATGCTATCGGGGGAATAAAATTTATCAATTTCCGAAGTTTTATAAACGGGTTTATTAAAAAATTTGTTATCGGAATAATATTTATCGTCACAAACAAAAGCTTTTATATCATAATTCTCATCTCGGGATAATTCGGCATACAAAAGCCTTCCGAGATTGCCTGTTCCGTGTATTAATAATTCCATTTTCTTTGCAACCATTTTATAAAGTATACTTGATTATCTTAGTTTGTTCAATCTTGCAACGAAGAAAGCTTTACCTATGAATCTGTCACCCGGTAATAAGCCCCAATATCTGCTGTCTCTTGAATTACCTCTGTTATCACCCATCATAAAATATTGACCGTCGGGTATTTCCATAGGTCCGCATATCATTGATTCGTCACAATCAGGGTAATCTAAAGGATTTTTAACATATTCTTCATACAATGGTTCATCATTTATATAAATGATATGACTGCCGTTTTCTTCTTTCCTTATTTCAAATTTATCGCCGGGTACACCTATAACACGCTTTATATATGCAATATCCTGACAAAAAATTCCTGTTAATCTGCTAAAAAGCTTTAATGGAGTGTTTTCCAAAGGTTCTTCAGGCGGATAAAATACCATTACGTCGCCTCTATTTGGTAAGGATTTAAACCTAAAGCTTCTGTCAACTATGACTCTATCACCTTCAATTAAAGTCGGATGCATTGAACCTGATGGTATCCATCTGATTTCAAATAAGAAATATCTTATGAATATTATGGCAATTAATACAAATACAATAGTAGAAATAATTTCATTAATGCAGGCTTTAACCTTTTTGCCTCTGCGAATAAATACTTCTTGAGTTAAAGGTTCTGCAAAAAAGTCCCTGAGAGACTTTAAACAAATAATATTTTTTATTAATTGTATAAATTCCGTACATTCTTTTTTTATATCATCAAAGAATTTAACAAAAAAATTTCGGTTATCTTTTTCTTTTTTTTCGGATTTAAATATTATGGCGAGAGCTTCTTTAAACTCCTCAATTGTCATTTCTCCGATTTTTTTCATTCCTTTTACCCCAATTTGTTACTTTTCTATTATTTAATAAATAACTAGAATTTTCAATATTAGTAATATTAATTAACTTTGGATATAATCGGCTGGTGATATTCAACGGAATTAATAGAATGTGCATCGATTATTATAGATGCAGGCATTATGTGCCATTTATAAACTGCACACTTCGATTTCCAAAAGAATTTATTTATCCATTCTTCTTTTGTTTCTTTTGCAACATAATTATTTTTTTCATAATAAAAATTATGTTTTATTAGTTGCTCATAGCCAAATCCTGAATTTTCAACGTGCCAAATAATTTCATCTAAAAATTCATAAGGCATATTATCTTCTTCTGCACATACGGGCTTTCCTGTTTTAGGATTAATTTTAAGTTCCGCACCGGGGGCTTTTTCTAATACGGATTTAGGAATAACATTTTTCTGTTCCCTGTATTCATTTAAAAAGTGGCCGAGTGCAAATAATTTAGTCTTTGTAACATCACTAATAGGAGCAAAACCTCCGGACATATCACCGTTTACCGTTGCATAGCCGATATATGCTTCTGATTTATCACTTGTTGCAATAGGAAGCATTTGCTTATGTTCATTGGAGATACTCCACAGTATTGTAGCTCTTGTTCTTGCCTGAAGATTTTCTATAGTAGTTGAATTTTCATATTGGTCAGTATTAACCTGTTCAAAAGCAAAGTTTAACATGCTTTTAAAAGAATCAAGAGTGTTTGCCAAAGGAATTTCAAAAAAATGTATACCAAGATTTTCAGCTAGAACTTTTGCATCGTTTCTACTTGTATCTGTAGTTATTTTGCTTGGCATTGAAATACCCCAAACATTTTCTTTGCCAAGAGCATCTGCCAATAATACGGCACAAACAGTGGAATCAAGTCCTCCCGATAATCCTAAAACGGCTTTTTTAAAACCATTTTTTGCAAAATATTCTCTTATGCCAAGTATTATACTTTTATAAGTTCTTTCTAAATCCGATTTATAATTAGGAATGAATGTTTCAAAATCAATTTTTTCCTGCATACCTTCGGGGAGTTTATTTATAATGCCCTTCATATTATCGGCAATCGCAAAATCTTCTTCAAAAGATTTTGCTCTTAAAGTTAATTCCCCGTTTTTATTGTATATTCTTGAACATCCGTCAAAACATTGATTATCCCCATATCCTGCTTGGTTTATATATATGTAATTAACCCCGTATTCTTTTGCAATTGATGAGAACAAAGAATTTTTGATATATTCTTTACCTGTACGAGTAGGAGAACAAGAGCAATTAATAAGAGTATCGGGTTGTTGTTTTATTAAATCTTTTATAGGATCTTTTTCATAAATACTTTTTTCTTTAAAAAATGATTTATCATTAAAACTGTCTTCGCAGACAAGAATACCGTATTTTTCACCGTTTATGGTTATAATTTCAGGAATTTCATCATATGGTTCAAAATATCTGTAATCATTAAATTCGCAATAATTAGGCAATAATCTTTTTCTTACCTTATTTATGATTTTTCCGTTTTGTATAACGGCAACCGAATTATAAAAAGGTTTTTTATTGGTATCCTCTGTCGGTTCAACAAACCCTACAAGTGCTGTTATGTTTTCCGTTTGCAAAATAATTTCATTTAATGCTTTTAATTGCCTTTTTATAATAGTTTTATGTCTTATAAATATATCACCGAAAGGGTATCCCATAAGTGCAAGCTCGGGGAAAATAATTAAATCGGCATTTTGTTCTTTTGCCTTTTTTATGTTTTCAATAATTTTTTTTGAATTATATTCAATGTTTCCGGCTATTGTGTTAATTTGTGCTAAAACTATTTTATTCATAAGCAGATTACCTCTTAAGAAAAAAATAAGTCAAAAGTTACAAAAACGCAACATATTGGCTTTTAAATTCTATAGGCAGACATTATTTTATGATTTGACGAACTTATTTACGGGCTTAATGTTGAAGCGGAAACTTTTCATAACAATTTTGCAAATTCTTACCGCATAAAAAATAAGTACTTTTTAATTGCATTCATAAAATGTTCTTTGTTATAATTTCGGTATGAAAAATATATTGAAGTATGATAAATATATTTATTATTTGGTTTTGGTTTTAATAATCGGGTTAGGGTTGTTTTTAAGACTAAGATTATATTTTCAGGCTATGCCGTTATGGTGGGATGAAATGGCTTTAAATACCAGTGTTATTAAATCAAATACAATATTAGATTTTTTTAAACCTTTGGATATTTTGCAGGTGGCTCCTCCTTTGTATTTGGGTATCGTAAAAATATTTATTGCTTTATTCGGGAAAAGTATATTTGTATTCAGGCTTTTTTCTATATTGGCTGGTTGTGCTTCATTGTTTTTATTTACCTCTGTTCTTCATAAAGTATTTAAAAATAAAATTTCTATATTACTTGCATTATTTATTTTTGCGATAAATTATCCGTTAATATATTACAGTTGCGAAGCAAAACCCTATATTATAGATGTTTTTTCATTTGTATTAATATACTTTTTATATGAAAAAATGAATTTTACAAAAATAAAAGAGTATTTCCGTTGGGCTTTATTTTTCTTTTTAATGCCATTTTTTTCTTTTCCGTCAATAATTGCTCTTGGGGCGATTGTTTGTACGAAATTTTTTAAAACAAATAATAAATTTGAAAAAATTAAAACGGCAGGTTTGGCTTTTATATTATTTGCGGATGTTATAATTCTATGGTTGATAGAAAGAGGCCAATATTCAAGAATGCTTACAGAAGTCGATGATTGGAGAGATTATTTTATTAATTTTTCTATAATTCATTTCATTAATTTACATAAGTCATTCTTAGAATATTTAAATTTTAATTCGCTTATTATATTTATAATATTTATTTGTGGTATTTTTTATGCGTTAGTAAAAAGAAATGAATATAAAATTTTTCTTATGTTGTCATTATTACTTTGCTATATTTCATCCTTAATACATGTTTATCCTTTTAAAGAAAGAACAATACTGTTTCTTGTTCCCATATTTATAGTATTTATTGCAAATATTTTTGATACGGATGTAAGTATACTTAAGCAAAAATCCCTATATTATATAAAATCCACCGTAATAGTATTAATAATTTTGTGTACTTCTAATTTACTTATTCATTTTAATAAAAATTATTCCATTATCGGCGGAACAAAAGAGAAAAGAGAATTAAGCAAAAAACAAATAATAACGTTCCTTGATAATTATAAAGACGGTGAAAAACTTATTACATGCGAAGAATTTAATCATTTCTCAGCTTTTTATAACAGAATATATGAATACAACCATAAAATTAATTTTTTGGAAGATATCTACAAACCGAAAGATATTAAACAGGTAATACTTGAAAACAAAAATGAAAATTTATGGATTGTATATTTTGTCGGTGATTACAGATATGACAAAGATGTTGATTTTAATAAAGGAATAGAAAATCTTTTAAAAGAAGAAAATATAAATTATGAAATACTGAATGAAGACGGTTATAAATTTTTCCACACGAACGTACAATAATATAGGTTAATAAAGTTATGAATTCAATCTTTGAAAAATTAAATAAAAATATAATAGAGCATATTTATACACTTGGTATTATTTTGATAATACTTACGGGAATTGTTTTAAGGATATTTTTATATATAAAAAATATGCCTTTATTAATGGAAGAAATAAATCTTGGGGCTTCTTTTCTAAACAATGATGCTTCATTATTATATCCTCCGAAAGACTGTGGAGCAAAGATACCCTTTTTATTCGGATTACATTTTCTTATCAGCAATTTTTTATTTGGAATGAAAACATTTGTCTTAAAACTTACTCCGCTAATGTTCGGGATTTTGACAATATTTGCTGCTTATTTCTTCTTTAAAGAGACACTGAAAACAAAGAGAGCCATTTTATTTGCTTTATTTTTAACCGCTTGTAATATTAATCTTATATATCATTCTCAAGCATTAAATACATATTCTTCTGATGTATTTATATTTTTATTATTATTTTTATCCTATAAATATATAGATTTAGATAATTTAACAAAAAAGAGAATTATTATTTATTGTTTAACGGCTTTATTATTAATATTGTATTCAACAACTTCAATATTTGTCATTTTAGCAATATTGTTATTAAAATTATTAGAAAAGAAAGAAGAATTGCTTCAAAAATTTATTGTAACCGCAAGTATAATATTCACTCTTTTTTGTATTTTGGTTATATTTGACGTTAAAATATTTATAGATATATACGGAAGTGTATATACAATAATATTATCAACGGGTAATCTTTTATCCGAATATGACGGTATTGCTTCAAATATTGTAAATAATAATTATTATTCAAGTATATATGCAATTCTAATATGTGTCGGATTTTTAATGCTGATTTTTGAAAAAAATAAAAATTGTTTATTACTTACCTTTATTATCTTTTTGTTGTTTTTGTCAAACATATTTAGGATATCTGCCATTACAGAAAGTATGACAATATGTTTAATTCCGTTATTTATATTACTAATGGTTAAACCGTTTGATTTGTTTGTTAAAAACAGTGAAGATAAAGAATATGAACTTACAAGTTTTGTCTTATCATTATTATTGATGTTCTCATTATCTTATTCATTGGTTAATTACAGTATTTTTGTTAATTACGATAAATTTGCCGAGAGCATTAACCTTGAAAAAAGTGAATTCATTCGAAACGGGGCAATCGATTGGATAAATAATTATAATGAAAATGAACTTATTTTGGCTGATGAAACGATGCGTAATATTGTACAATATTATAATGCTGCAAATAATAAACATAAACTGAATCTTGAAGTATTATACGGAACGGATGACGGAAAAATTCCAGCTGATATAGTTGAAAAATTCCTGAATTCAACAAATGAAACAAAATGGCTTATGTTTTCTGATACTAATTTTAGTGATTCAAAAGAAGATTTGGAAAATTTCTTAAAGGATAATAATAAAAAATATGACATCTTTAGTGAAGAAGAATTTATGAAAGTATTCAAAATTTATCCCGATTAATAGAAATGTAACATTTTTGTTAAAAAGGATGTTTTAAGAAAAAAGTTATATTTTATAACGAGAATTGCATTAAAAAAATAACATTTTTGTTAAATTTTTAATGCATTTTTTGTTAAAACGAAAAATTTTACTTGATTTTTTTTGTAAAATCTTTATAATGAGTATAACACTAAAGAAAGAAGGTATTTTATGGCAAGAAAAACATACACTGCTGAAGAAATCAAGAAAATTGTAAAGGAAAAGAAAGTAGAATTTATTAAGTTGCAATTCTGCGATATAAACGGGCAGGTTAAAAATATGTCTGTTCCTGTAACGCAACTTGATAAAGTCTTAAACAACGAATGTATGTTGGACGGTTCTTCCATAAAAGGTTTTAGAAATATTGAAACGTCCGATATGTATTTTTATCCTGATTTGTCAACATTTACTCTGCTTCCGTTCAGAGAAGATAAAACAACGGGAACTAATGTAGCAAGGTTAATCTGTGATATACATAACCCCGACGGTACTCCGTTTGAGGGTGACCCTCGTTCTAACCTGAAACGAGTACTAAAAAAAGCAAAAGATTTGGGTTTTACAATGAATGTAGGCCCCGAGTGTGAGTTTTTCTTATTTAAACGTGATGAAGACGGATATCCGACAACTCAAACCCACGACCACGCAAGTTATTATGACGTTGCTTCTTATGATATGGGTGAAAATTTAAGAAAAGAAATTATAAGAACCATTACCGCAATGGGCTTTGATGTTGAAGCAAGCCATCACGAAGTTTCTGACGGTCAGCATGAAATTGATTTTAAGTATGAAGATGCTCTTACGAGTGCCGATAACATTATTACCTTCAGATATGTTGTTAAAGCAATAGCAAGCAAACACAACGTGCACGCAACATTTATGCCCAAACCCATTTATGGTATTAACGGTTCAGGCATGCACTGCAATATTTCATTGTTTAAAAATAATAAAAATGCTTTTTATGATTCAAAAAGAGCACATGAACTTTCGGAAACCGCTTTGTATGCGTTGGGTGGGCTGTTAGAACATGTAAAGAACTTTACTGCAATAACAAACCCATTGGTAAACAGTTATAAGAGAATAGTCCCGGGGTTTGAAGCACCTGTATACCTTGCTTGGTCTTTGGCAAACCGTTCGGCTTTAATAAGAATTCCGGCAAAAAGAGGCAATGCAACCAGGTTGGAACTTCGTTCGCCTGATCCTTCCTGCAACCCGTATTTGGCATTAGCGGTAATCTTGGAATCTATACTTGACGGTGTTACAAAGAAGACGAAACCGCCGTTAGATGTTGATAAAAACATATTTAAGATGGATGACAGGGAACGTAAAAGAGCAAAAATAGAAACTTTGCCCGGAAGTTTGCATGAAGCACTGTTGTTGATGAAGAAGAGCCATATAGTAAAATCCGCTTTGGGTGAGCATATATTTAAGGAATTTATGCAGACGAAGCAGAAAGAATGGGACGGATACAGAACGGCAGTAACCGAATACGAACTTGAAATGTATCTTGAAAGATATTAATAAAAAAAGAGCCTCTAAACAGAGGCTCTTTTAAATTCTTATGCTTAGAATAGTGATTATATAGGCAATTATAAATAATAAATATAATATTGCTGCAACCGAATAAACAGCATTTATTGCAAGCCATATTTTATCTCTTTTGGTTTTATTTGAGTTTTTAATTTGAAAGTAAAGATAAATCGGACAAACTATTGATGAAAATATTAGAAATAAAATCCAAGAGATAACATAAATAACCCAAAAAGTAATAACGGGAGGACTCGGTTCTTCCGCAACTGCCGCAAGACTCATACCCCAAATAGTTATTATTAATTGTATAAATAACCAAAAAAGTGCAATTTTAACAGGCAGATTGGCTTTATTAGGTTTATTTTCTGTAGGTTCATCAGACATAATTTATACCTCTAAATACATAGTAATATTCTACCACGACAAAAACGGACATATAGAAAAAAGAAAAACCATGTTGAAAAAAAGAAATGTTTATATTAAAGTTTAGATAAATGGCGGATATCGTCAAGTGGTTAAGACCTCGGATTGTGGTTCCGATATACGTGGGTTCGAATCCCACTATCCGCCCCATAAAAAGCACGATGACTTTTGTTATCGTGCTTTTTATTTTGAGTGAATAACGGATAAGAACCCACGCAAAACAAAGTTTTGCCATTGGATGAGTAATCCCACGACAAACAAGTTGAGAGTGAAACTCGAAACGTAGTTTAACAGGTGCAGAATATGAATTTATAGCGTAAGCGTAATAAATTCAGTGTTCCTGCCACTATCCGCCCCATTTTCAGAAATTGCACCTTCGGGTGCTTTTTTGTTAGTTCGTAGGGTGCGATGTTTCGCACCGAAATAATATCGATGGCCCCAAATATACACTCCCAACTGCCCAAATTTAAGACTTCTCCGAAAATCTTTTTTATCCTATATAAAACAAACCTGCAACTGTTCCTGTTATTAGTGTTGTAATTGTTGCAGCCAATAGACTCTTAAAACAAATTGAAGTAATTAATTCAGTTTTTTCCGGTGCAAGTGCTACCGCACCGCCAATTGCTATACTTAGTGATTCAATACTTGTAAAACCGCATAATGCATAAGATGTAACAATTGCACTATGCTGGGAAATAGTACCTGCTTTCATTGCTTCAGATAATCCCACATAAGAAGGAACCTCTGTCATAATAAGTCTTTCTCCCAGAAATTCTCCGACTAATGCGGAATCCTGCGGATTTATTCCCATTAAAAGAGCAAACGGTCTGAATACAGCCCCTAAAAAACCGCTGATTGTAATATCAGTAAAATAACTCAGACAAAGATTAAAAATACCCAATATGCCAAGTACGGCAACAAGTAATACGGTAATTCCCATAACCATTTTCCCGCCGTCCATAGCACCATTAACAAGGCTTCCCGTAAATGTTTTTGCTGAATCCGGAATTTCAAGTTTCATTTCACTTTCTTCGGGAGTTTCTGTTTCGGGTTCCATAATTTTGGAAACCATAATTGCCGCAGGAATGGATAATACGGTTGCACTGATTAAATGCCCCGCTATTGACGGAATTTTATCACTAAGAAGAGATACATATAATGCCATCATAGAGGAAGCGATTGTTGACATAAAAACGGTAAAAATCAAAAATAACTGAGAACGGGTTATTGAAGAGAAATAAGGTCTGATACTTGTAAAAGATTCAATACCCACAAATATATTGCTTGCTGAACATATTGCTTCAACGGCACTTATACCAAAAAATTTTTTTACAAATTTTGCAATAGAAATAATAATAAACGGTAAAATTCTCAAATAGTATAACAGGCTGCAAAGTGATGCAAAGATTACTATAAACATCAAACTTTGGAAAATCAAAATAAAGCCTTGTTCCGAATTGGCAGCACCTAAAGAGCCAAAAACAAATACAATGCCTTCTCTTGCAGATTCTAAAATCTTCGTAAAGAAGTTACTGAATGCCAATAAAATATCCCTGCTTTTAGGAAACCAAAATATTGCCATTCCTATAATAAACTCAAAGAAAAGGGCAACCAAAATTGTTTTATAGTTAATTGCTTTTTTGTTGCGGCTAAAAAGGTAAGCAATCAAAAGAAAAACCAATATACCAGCTAACCCAATAAGTTTTTGCATTATTATTAATTCCTCATAATGTCGTTTAGAATATGATAGCATAAGAATAGATTGATGCTTGTTTAAAAAAGCATATTTTCTGTTTTAATATGTTCTAATTCTTGTGCTGTTGTTTTGGCTAAAAATTTTAACATATATCCATTCCCTGCTCCATTTTAAGACTTCTTCGGAAGTCTTTTTAGTTATTGTCAGGCATTAACTGACATATATACTATAAGCTCAATAATAGTGATACTAATTATCAATCTGCAAGCGAATGTATAATAAAATGGCAAAAATATTTATTTACAAGTTTTATTTCTTATGTGTTTATTATAAAAAGGGATTGTAAAAATGAAAATTGATAAAATCAATTTAATAAATTATGTTATAAAGAAGAATTCGGTTACGAAAAAATCAGTTATTCCTATGTATAATCAAATTGAAAAATTAACTAATTTAAGTGCTGCAAGTTTTGGGGTAACATTTCGAGGTAAAAATCACACTATCGAGTTAGATTCAAATACTGCTGAACTAGAAAGAAATATAACCAATGAAATGCGTAGTTGTGGTGTAAATACTCCTTTTATCTCAAAAGATAATAAATATACGCTTAAAGGAGAGAAGGCACATCCAAACACTAATCCCATAACTATAAAACATATAAGAAATGTACTTGATAATATATTAATTATGGATAAAGAAGGTTTAGGACATGGTGATTTAGAAGAAGGACATGTTTTTTACGATAAAGATGGTGATGTTGAATTTGATTGCTTTAGATTTAGTTGGAGATTCGGCAAAAATCCAGGAAGAGACAGAGACTTTCCAAACTTTTGTTACCCATCGAACATAAGAGATTTTGAAGGATATTCATTGGGTTCTTATTTTTCTAAAATGAATCCAACTGATGAAAAGGAAAATCCTGCAAAAAATTTTATTAAAGATTATTTGCCAATAGCATCAGATTTTCATGCAAAAAGAGCTGAATACTTAAAACAATCCGGAAAAGGAACTGATGAACAAATAAGATATGAAGAAGTGCTTTCAAAAGTATTCAAAAATCCGGATAATGATATCATTGACTTATTTGAAAATAAAGTAAAACATCAATACAAAAGAAGAATTGCTTTTACGGAGTGGGATGAAGGAAATGGTGCCTGTGGTCATAAAGTGGATAATGATAGAAGTACAAGAGGTGTTAAAATGTATTTTGATTCTATTTATGATGGTTCAAAATATATTGAGAAAATAAATAAACTTCAAAGCACTTCATCCGGAATTAAGTTAGAATATTTAGATTATGAAAAGAAAGATATGGAGCATATATTAAACAATACAATAAATGATACTTGCGGTATGGCAATGTGGACAATGAATCCGGATAATCCAAATAATATATTTCATAGGAATATTCCCAAAAAAGAAAGAGACTTTTTTGAATTAATTACTGAAAATTTCAAGAAAATACCGGCAAATAGTAAAATTCTTGGTAGTGAAGCTATTAAACTAAAAAATAATTATACAAAAATACTTGAAACACATAGTATATAATTTAAGGTGATTCTTTCATAACATTGAACCTAATAGGCTTTGGCATCTAGGTCGTGTCTGACCAAATTTAATCAATGTCCCACATCTATATTTTGTGTAACATTGTATATAGTTACCTGATTTTTTTATTCTTTTCTATTGTTACCAGTCATTAAAGCAGTTACATAATCTATTTTTTCTGGAATATTATCTATTGAATTATTAGTATTATGTTTTTTGTAAAGGATATAACTTAAAATTAGCATTGTATTTCCTGAGTAAATTCCGGACATGGCTAATTCATCAAATTTCGATATAATGCCCATAATAATACTTGATACAATGAGAATAATTATATAATTGCCAATACAAAAAAGACTTCCGAAGAAGTCTTTTTTGTTATTATCAGATATTAATTAATCTGAAAATTTAGTTTATGAATCAAAAAAATGTTGTCCTTCTGCGGTTACAAGACGTTCGGATTTCGGATATTCAAAAATCGCATCATTATCGGCATTTTCTTCAAGATAATCTGCAAAACGGGCAGCATACCACTTTGCCATTCCTAAATTATGCATAAGATAATGACCGCAGTTTTCCTTAGTTGTCCCAGGAACCTCTTCTGCATTGTTGACAGACTTAAATGCACTAAGGATTAAATCATATATTTCTTTTGGGGCACGGTTTCCTTTAAGGATAAGATAGAAGCCTGTTAAACACCCCATTGGTCCCCAATAGATAATTTCATCTTTCCATTCGGAATTATTCCTTAAAAAAGTAGCAATAATATGTTCTAATGAGTGCATAGCTCCGACATCAACGGCAGGCTCTCTGTTTGGTCTTGTAACTCTTATATCATAAGTTGTTACTATGGCATTACCAACTTTATCTTGCCTGCTAAAAAATATTCCCGGTATTATTTTAGTATGATCAACCGAAAAACTTGGTATTAAATCCATATCAATATCTCCATTGTTTTTAGTCTGCTCCACGTCTTTTATTAGCCACTTTACTGTTGTCAGTTGTTTCTATAATATTTCTAATCAAAAATAAAATCAAGTGTTTCGTTCGGTTTTGCAAGCAGCCTTTATATTGTTGAGGTTATAATTTTGAAAGATTGCAAAATTTGTTATAATAAAATCTTGACAATCGTGTATGGTTTAGTTAATAATAACAGCACGCACTGCTAAAAAATGATAATAATGAAACGGGGTGGTATAATGACTAATTCTTTAGAAACAATATTAGGATTTAAGCCAATTATAAACAAAAACTCGGTAGTATTAATATTAGGCACGATACCCGGTAATAAAACCATAGAAAATTATAAACTAACAGGAAATGAAGATTATTATATTAATTTCCCTCATAATCATTTTTATAAAACTGTAGCAGAAATTTTAGAGTTAGACACACGTTCAATATTTGAAAAAAGCGATATAGGTTATCAAAACAGAAAACGGGCTCTTTTGGATAATAATATAGCATTATGGGATATTTATTATTCTTGTAAAAGAGTAACAGGAAATGCATCTGATAATAAAATAAAAAATCCTGTGCCAAATGATATAAAAAAATTACTTTTAGAATATCCCAAAATCAAATATGTATATACAAATGGCATAGGAACATATAAAAAATTCATACGAATTAACAAAGATATAGAAGCTGATTTTCCTAAAATTATATTTAAAGGATTGAGTTCAACAAGTAGTGCCAATAATGGTAATTTTAATAAACAAGAATGGGAAATGGCTCTTCGTAAGAATTTATTAAAATAAAAATAATTTTAAAATCAGTTTTGAAAACCCTTAAACCAAGTTTATAGTCAGGGGTGTTTTGTGCTGAAAAATCTACTCAAAAAATATTAAAGCAAAATTTTAAATTTATTTGTTTTATATGTGTACGTGTAAGCAAGGAAGTAAAATATGAAAATTTATCCCGTTAGTAATGTATATTATGGCAACAAAATAGGTTTTGCAGGTACAGTAAGCAATAAAACAACATCTCCTTTCTCAGTTGAAATTCCAAAGGCAGATAATATAGATTCTTATGAATTAGGAGAAAAATACGCAGAGAACGTTTTAAAAGCTTTAAACGCAAGAAAAGATGAATTATACAATTATCTTGATTCCGCAACAGATGAAAACGGGTTTACAACATCCGATAAACTTCTTAGTATGTTTGACATAGAAAATGCAAAACTTGAGGAAAGTACATTTTTACATAAAACGTCAGGTAATAATGCAGAAAGTTTGCAAAAGAACGGATTTGATTCTAATAGAATAAACAGAACAAATTATGGTCCGGGTTTTTATGTCGGAACCAGTGAAGGTGCTTTGTTAATTTATTCGGGAGTAAAAATGCAGGTTGACTATAAAGGCAATACCGTACAAGGAAAAAATTTAAGTGAATATGAAACAATAAGAGCAGGAGCAGTTAATAAACTATTTGAGTATTTGGATATAAAACCGGATTTTAGTAATCGTTTATTTTGGAAAGGAATTGAAGCATTTTCAAAATTTATAAACGAATACTCAAGAAGAACAATAGTAGAAAAACACGGAATAGACGGTGCTTGGGCAAGCGGAAGCGAAGGATATTTTGTTATATTTAATCCTGATGCGGTAAGAGAAATAAAACAACTTAATAACTAATATATTCTTTTATTTTACCAAGGTTGTTTATACAATCGGAAATACCTAAATTATATATATCTTGCAATTTCTTTTTATTTTTTTCCACTCTTTTTACTTTAATTAATTTAGACGGGCGAAGAACAATAATTTTATTTTCAGATTCGTATTTTTCTACTAAATCCATTGTTTCATTATATTTTTTATAAGAAGTGTTTAACGTTTCAACAAAATTAGGAAATTTCCCGTAAACAAGATTATTTGGAAGATGTGATTTCTTCTTTCGGTTATATCCCACCGGTCTTGTTAATACAACAATAATTTTTTCATAATTTGCTTCAAGCGCTTTTTTTAAAGGTACGGCATCACTCACTGCTCCGTCTAAATATAAATTACCTTCTATTTCAACGGGTTTTGATACAAAAGGCATAGAGCCGGAGGCTCTAAAATATTCCATATCCTTTTGAGCATCATCAATTTTTATATATTCGGGTTTTCCTGTTTGCAAATTGGTCACAACTGCATAAAAATCAACGGGGTAGTTTTTATAGGTTTCAAAATCAAGTTTATCCAATTCATAAACAAGTTTGTTAAAACAAAAATCCTTGTTCATTATATCGCCTGTAGTAAAAAGTGAATATAAACCCATATAATTTTTTTCATTTGCATATTTTAAATTGTATCTTATGGCACGTCCTATTTGGCGGGATTTATAATTTAAACCGAACAGGGCACCTGCAGAAACTCCATAAATAACATCAACATTTATATTATTTTGCATAAAAGTATCAAGAACGCCTGCACTATACAAGCCTCTCATTGCTCCGCCTTCCAATATTAATGCTGTTCTATGTTCCATTGTATTATTTTTCCCTATTACTTATTTTATAATAAAAAATTCATTTAATATTTTTTGTTATCAAAGCTACTGTCGGCTTTATTGTAAAATATTTAATCAAAGGAACATAAAAAACAAGACATAAACCAGTAATGCTATTATAGCAAAGCAGAAAATTAACGAAAACCCATCTGCTTGTGATTTAATCTTATATTGATTTTTTCCATTACTATTTATATAGTTTTCAAACTCTTCTTCATATAAAAAACAAGTTCTGTTTAATTCCTCATATTGATCATTATAATTTGAAAAAAATGAACTTTTTACGAAAAAAACAAAAGGAGCAATTCCGTCATATTTTAAATATAATCCGTAATTAGTGTGCCTTCTTCCTCTTGAACATGCTTTAATACTACATGATAATTTAGAATATGGCTTTAGTTTTATTTCTTTATTTATTTTAAATACTCCAAAATAAGTTTTTTCTATATTGCAAGTTAGGTTATGATTACACTGCATAATTTCTTTTGTAGGATGAAAATAAAAAATTGCCAATGAAACAACCAACAAGATTGCAATTTTATATATTATTATAGGATTTTTATAAAATTCTTTAGGTATTGAAACAGGGGGTTTTATGTTTTTTCGTTTATCATACGGTATACTCATTATTTGATTATATTTTTCTTTATCCCTTTGATAGTTATCTTCATCACCGATAAGTCTATATATATCTGCTCTGTCTGAATAATAAAATTCATTATTGGGGTTTAGTTTAATTGCTTCCGAATAATTTTTAATTGCCACTTTGTAATTTTTTACTATTTCGAATATTTTTCCTAATGCGCTAAAATATTCAGCATCCTTTTTTTTATTTCTATAAAAATTATTAATTAAATTAAGTGCTCTGTTTAAATTATTTTTATATGCGTACATTCTTGCACAATCTGTAACATGAAAAAAATTTTTGGGTTCTTTTTTCATTAAAAAATTATAATCCTTTATTGCCTTGTCATAATTTTTTCTCATGGAATACAAACTTGCTCTTCTGTCTCTGGCATATAAGTTTTTAGGATGCTGATTAATAAACTTAGTGCATATCTCAATCTCTTTATAATCTGACTCTTCTTCTTGTTTCAAATAACAATCTAAATCTTCAGAAGACAATATTGGGGTATCAAGTAGTATTTTATTTCTTGTTTCCGGGCTGTTTAAACCATATTGTCCTATATATTTTTCATAATCCTTTTGCCATTTGGTCGACCTGGTTATTGCTATAAAAATATATATCGACCATATAAAAACACCTATTATAAGTAGGCTCCAAGCAAAATTTACTATTGAAAATAAATTTTCCATCATAAAAATCTCAAAATTGGTTACAAGTTATTCTAACATATATTATTTACTATTGGCATATTCTTGAATTCTTATATAATAAGTTATAACAAAATATTATTTTTATAAGAGTATAACTTATTTTGTACTAGTTTAGTTGGGAGTTGTTTATGAATAAATTTAATAAAAAGTTAGTATTTCCATTAGTACTGTGTTTAATGTTTTTCACTACTTTGTGTGCATATTCATATCATGCAGATGCATATAAAGGCAGAGTAAAATATGGTACATATCACTGTATTAAGGATGGGCAAACTTGTGATTTTGAAAGATATGAAGGTTCGACAAGTTATGTCGGACACGGATGTCCTCAACTTGACAGAGGATATGACAGGGAAAGATATTATGAACAAATGGCAGATTTTTTAAACTCAGGATATTGCAGGTTTACACCTACAAAAGTAAAAAAATATAAATGCAGGTATGATGTTGGTTATGCAACTGTTTATGTTGAAAATGGAAAAGTTAAATCCGCAAGTTCTGATCCCAATATGCCGCATAGAGATCTTCAAAGTTTTTATGAACCTGATAAATGCGTAGAAAGGGCAATGGAAGGAGATAATGGTGAGCCGCCAATAAAAAGGCGATAATTAATTCAAGACGCTATACTCCAAGCAATTGTGGGTTAGTACCGATGAAGTGTCATTAAATAAAAAGTATTATAATTTGATATTTAAACAAGTGCTTTAGAGAACATACCCATAAGAATATTAATTAAATCGTTATAAGTTTTTTCGGATTTAACTTCGTTATATTCTTTTCTAATCATATTTCCGACTTTATATGCTTCTTGTTCGTTTTTAAAGGATTGAGAACAAATTTTTCTGACGAGTGCTTTTAATCCATCATACCCGCCACATTTTTCCATTAAATTTGTTATTACAGGATCTTTTTCATAATTTAATGAATCAAGAATGCCTGAATATACTCCGTCAAATATTTTATTTATAGAATCATTATTTTCACGGGAGCTTTTTCCAAAATGTAATAGTTCCCCAATTTGTTCTTCTGTAATATTTCCTTCGGAATCCATAAATTTGTAATAATCGTCGGTAGTTTTAATTTTTTCGCCGGAAGCTATCATTAATTCTTTACTTGCATCAATAACACCCTTGTTAGTAAGACGGTCCGTTATTGCTTTCTGAACGAAATTTAGAAATCTGCCTTCAAGACTTGTTGAATAATGTTGAGTATATTTATCTGATTTATTTACAAATTGTGCAACGTGTGTAATTTCATGAGAAGTTTTGTCTATAAATTCTAAAATAGAATTTTCATCAGAATAATTTACCTCAGGAATAAATAATTCAATTTGTTTAATATTACCGTTTTCATCAAAAGTCGGTCTGGTAATTGCGGCAAGATTAGAATCTTGTGGTAACTGTTGTCCGTTAGGAGAACAATAATCACTCATCGAACGAACAATTACAATATCGCTATTAATATGCTTTTTTATCAAATCTTGAACTTGATTAAAATCCGCATTTTGATTTTTTACCAATTTTATTAAATCTTTGCCGAAGTTTAAGCCAATATCATAATTTGAAGTAATACCTGCAACCTGATTAGATTTAGATACGGCAGATGTTTCAGCCGCATTGTTGGAGCTAACGGATGAACGTACAAAGACATCTTTATCTAACGAAAATGTTTGATGGTTTAGATTATTAACAACCTTCCTTGGCTGTATTCTTGTTCTTAACATAGCTTGAGCATCTTGAAAATTAATGCCAAAGTTCATAATTCTCTTTCCTCATTCTTATAAATTAATAAAAAGAAATTGACAGGAATGATTGATAATTTTAAAAAGGAAATTAAACAAATTTTACATGTTTTTAAGTCCTGTTTAAAATTTTTTAATTAAAAGAAGAGAATATTAAAAATTGAAATATTAATTCAACCATTAAAAACTCTTTAAGGTAATTATGATATTCTTATAATAAATTGCTTATATTACAGTATTTTTGATATTATTGTCTTAAAAATATAAGGAGTTAATTATGTCTAAAAAGATGTTTCAGGCAAAATTTTATGCAAAGTGCGGCGGCTCGCCCATTAATATAGAAATTGAAGCAAATGATTCTTATTCCGCAAAAAATGAAATTGAAAAATTATGGTATTTTAAATCTTTTTATACTAATCCTGTTGAGATACAACAACCGACAAGATTTAAGGCAAGAATATATCTGAATACGAGTAATGGCACTACTGATGTTATTGTTTTTGCAAATGATTCATATCAGGCAAAACAAATAATAGAACTTAGGCCCGATTTTAAATCTTTTGCTCAATCACCGAGTAAAATTTAATAGTTAAAATAAAAAACGGCGGAAACTTTCCGCCGTTTTTTATATTGTTGGTTTTTATTATGTTGTAGTCCAATAATCACTCTTGTTGAAGATTGCTATTAATTCGTTCTTCTGGTTAATAGTTGCCTTTTCGAATGCTGTATTAACATCGCTGTATTTATGTGAACTATTGTTCAACCAAGCAGCAACTTCCGAACGGAGAGCATCACTCTTATAATTGTATGTGGCATTATCTGTTGCTGATTTAATTACATCCACACCTTTAAGTGTTGTTTTGTTGCTCTTGCCGTCTGTTGAATTAATATGGAAGAACTTGGTTATTTTACCTTTATTAGTAATGTTGAACCATACTTTCAATTTATTTGCAGCTGTGTAGATTAATGCTGTATCAGCAGTAGTTGAGCCGGAATCTTTAATTGTGGAATTTTCGCCTGAAACGTTGTTGAATAAGATATAAGTATCGTTTCCTTTACCACCGTTCAAGGTATTTTTGCCTGCTCCGCCGGTTATGGTATCTTTACCGTATCCGCCATTAATTGTATCATTGTATTTTGAACCTGTAATTATATCATTACCTGCTCCGGCATTGATTGTAACACCTTTCTTATTGTCTATTGCCTTCTTAACAAGTTTTGAAGCATTAATCCTTTCGGAATGCCAGGTACCTGTATACTTCAATTTCTTTGAAGAGAAGGAACTATAGGTCGGTACATATAAATCCATTCTTAAATCATGAATTTTTGTATCACCGATAAACAGGTTAACACTGCCTTTTGAAGTTGTTACATCTTTTTTACCGAAGTTTTTAAGATTTAATATTGTAGTTCCTTTGTATTTAATTAACAGGTCTTTTTTATAGATTTTATAAGATAACTTACTTGAATCCATACCGTCATTAAGTACAATATCAAGGTTTTCGTTCTTGGTTAAGTTGATGGTTTCTTTACCGTTGCCTAAATTGTACAGAATTCTGTTATGACCTGTGCCGCCTGTGATAACATCATTACCCTTTCCTGCAATAATTGTATCACTTCCCGAACCGCCCTTAATTGTATCGGCTTTTGTACCGCCATAGATTAAGTCATTCTGTTTAGAACCTGTAATCTTATTTGATTTTGATTTTTTACCTTCAAAGAATACGGTTGCTTTTTTGATATCAAGTGTACCTGAAGCCGTTACAAGCGAATATTTATTCTTTGATTTGAAATAATTTGAAAGTCTGATACGGCTCATACTTCTTTGATCAATGGTTTTACCGTAGTTAATAAGTAAGTCGTTGCCGGATTTCGTGAAGGCATAATTTTTATCACCGTTATTAAAGAACTCATAACCGTCCTCAAAACCTATTGTTCCGTTCAAATTTAAGTCAGCAATTGAGCTCATATCAACAACAATTTGACCTGCTCCGGAACCGTAAATGGTATCAACACCATCGTACATAGTTTCATATATAAAGGTGTTGCTTCCGCCTTGACCGTACAATTTATCACAACCGAGTCCGCCGGTTATGGTATCGTTACCTTTACCGCCTTTAATTATGTCATCACCCATACCACCTTTGATAACGTCATTACCTGATCCGCTTGTCAAAGTATCATGACCTTTACCGCCATTTACAACGGTTGATGTTGTTGTAACTTTCTTATTTTTTACGTAATTTGGAAGTATTTCCGATTTATATTCTCTTACTAAATCAAGATAATCACCGTCTTTTAGTTTAATGTAGCCAACTGAGGTTTTACCTTTCTTTGAGAAGTAATTTGTTACAGTAAAGCCTGCACCTGTTGTTTGGTCGTATGTAACAACAAGATTATTGCCTTTCTTTGAATATAATAAATCCCCACGGGTTTTATCAGCTAATTCAACGTGGTCATAACCTGTACCGGAATAAATAGTATCATAACCGCTGTAATTATCTTTATATATGATACTGTCATTACCGCCCTGACCGTATATTTTCTTATTTCCGTACTGTGAATATATTTTATCGTTGCCTGTGCCGCCTTTAATAACGTCATTACCCTGTTCTGCATAGATAATGTCGCTGCCGCCCATTGCATTGATTGTATCATTATATTTTGTAGTGTGGAAAATATCTTTGATTTTTGTACCTGTTTTTGAATTTGCCCCTTCCGTACTCAATGTATAATTAACACCTGCCGTTTTAACAAGTTTAAGGAAGTCGTAAGAGTGGTTTTTGTTGTCTAATGCTCTTTTCTGAATAGTTTCATTGTCATCGAGTCTGTTATATTTTGAATACAAACCCTTTTTAAAATAATTTACAAGGTTTACGGTACAAGTTTCATCATCGAGATTCTTGTATTTTATTAAAAGGTGTCCGTTAGAATTATAGTATTTTAGTGAAGAAGCAAGTAAATGAACATAATCCGGATTAGGCTCTCCTTGAAAATCAACAGGATTTCCCAAACCTTCAAATCTTAAATTATCTTTACCTGCACCGCAGTACACATACTGTTTAGCGCCTTTAGTGTCGGTAACAGAGAATACGTAGGTATCGTTACCTGTACCGCCGTATAATTTATTACTTCCGCCACCACCTGATATCCAATCATTACCTGTACCACCATACATTGTATCATTTCCGCCCATACCATAAAGGTTATCTGCATTTGCAAAACCTTTTATTATATTAGCGGAATCATTACCTATTAAAGAGTTTCTTCTTTCATTACCATAAAGATTTAATTTATCAGCCCATTTTTTTATGTTGTTATCGGTGATAATATAGTTTACTTTATCAGTGCCAAATATTCCTGTATCATTATATTTAGTATTTGTTAAGAAATTATATAATCGTTCGCAACTTATAAGCTGAGCACCTTTTCCTAGAAAACCACCTGTATCAACAACATAAAAGCCGGTTATATCTGAATAAGATGACAGGTAGTGACCCGAGTACTTGTTCGTACCAAAATCATTAAATAAAGTTTTTTGACCTCCTACAAGAGTTATAACGTGTCCGCCACCTTTACCTCCGATTAATCCATAACCATAACCGAATAATGCCATTCCTTTCCCATCTTGTACAAATTGTAGAAGGGTCGTTATATCTGAACCATAAGTTAAAATGTTTGAATTTAAATATGCTGTTGAATAATAAGTATGGTTTGCATTTATATAACTGTTAATTGAAGTACTGCTACCATCGCTAAATTGTATTCCCGTAATTTTTGATACTTCGGCATCTTCATCCGGGTAATAATTTTTTATTCTTACTTGAGTCCTTCCGACAGCAATTATTACATCTCTGTTATCTTCGCATATTACATATGAATCATCCGATTTTACATCATTAAATATAATGGTATCATTATCACCGTGTTCGGCATCATCTATTTCATAATAATTTATATAATTACTATTTGCTGAAACATAATATACTTCATGTTTAGGGATGATTTCGGTTACTTCCTGCGGATTACCATCATCATCTATTTCTATATGAGTATCTTCAGTTCCTTCATTTATATATTGTACTGTTTCAATAGAAGAAGGAAGAATGTCAACACATAATCCGTCAACGTGCGCTTTTACTCCATAATCATTTAATATATTGGAAATACAAGTTGTTGTATCATGATATAAATTTTCTTCACTATATATAACTTCTGTAGAAGTACCTCCATCGTCCCATTTTATATCTTTTACGGTTTTATAGTTTTCTAAATCTCTACTATGAGAACAATAATCATGCTGTATTGCATATAAAGTAAGTTTTTCTTCTGATGATGTAAAATCAACTTTTGGATATATTGTCTTAGTTGTAGTTTCTGTTTCACCCGTCCAAGGGTCAACTACTTTTTTTGTTGTTACTGTGTATGGTTTTGAATATTTTGATTTTTCCGCAGCAGTGGGCTCAACTATATCTATCTTGCCTGCAATTGAAAGTATATTTAGTGCAGTTGCAATACCACAGTTTTGATATCTTTGCTGTGTATCATATACCCATTTATCGGGATGACCGTATACTGCAGTGTAGCCGTTATCTCTTCCGATTGGGTCATTATAATTTAATAAAAGACCTGATTCTTCAAAAGAATATTTATATGTTTGTAATGTATAGGTTTTGTTAAATATTCTGGTAGATACATATTTCCCGTTTTTAACCGTACCTGTTTTATCAGCCATATTCCCTGTATTTACATATATCTGATAAGCGTACTGTGTAACACCGTCTTTATCTTTATTCTTGTTTAAATAGCCTTTATTGGTAGAATTAGTACTTGCCATCATTCATCTCCTTAATATAATAGTGCCTATTTTTGCATATTATAATTTATTCCCTAATTATAGGTTTTTAACACACTCTTGAAATCATATAAAAAGTGGATATAAAAACTTCAACAGGTACTTAATTACAGTATATCCCGTCATTTGAAATCTTCACAATTTTTTACATTTGTTAATTATTTAAGTTTAAGAATAATAAATCGGCAATTCTTATATTTTTACTATATTTTAGGTAAAAACAGTTTTTTTAATTTCGCTAAAAGTATTTCTTTTTGTTCGTTTTTGATTGAAAAATTAATTTCTTTATTAAATATTAAATCAATATCAATTGCTTTATCTGCAAAATTTCTGTTGTGGCGAAGGAAAAAGTCTTCAAGATGTGCCCAAACAGTCCAATCTATATTTAGTGCGGTTGAAATTTTCATAAAATATTTTGTAAGTTCAATGATTTTAATGTTTGTTTCACAATCGTCGGAATGCTCGCAAACCCACCTTTGGTCTATATTTAATAACACACCTGAAGCATTAATTTTTTTTGAGTACAAAATGAAATTAAGAATTTCCTCTTTTGAATCATTTACTCCCGGCATAATTATAAATTTTGTTTTAACGGTATTTTCATTATTTTTAGAGTTTAGTGAAGAAGTATATTTTTTTAAGTTTTGCCAAGTTTTTTTCCATAAGTTTACTTTTTTGATATAGGTAAACATTTTTTCAGAACCCGAATCAACTGATGTTATAATGGAAATAACCCCTTTATTTATACCTTTTGCTACAATATCAGAGAAAATGGTTGCATTTGTACTGATGTTAATTTTTTTTATACCCGAATTTAATAAAAGCTCTATCATATTGTTAAAGTTTTTATCCAGAGCTGCTTCTCCGCCGGCTATATCAATTTTTGTATTTGGCGTTATGACTTTTTTATTTATCATATCTTCTAAAACTTTGATAATATCATATTCTTTTGTATTATTTATAACTTCTGTATTTGAATGAGTATCACAATAAATGCATTTTAAGTTACATTTTGTCCAAATATTGATTAGAATGTATTTAAATTCGTTTTTACGTTCAGGCCATTCTTTTTCTCTAATCCAAAGGCAGCCTTCACATGCTTTTATTGAAGAACCGTTTTTCATTAGTTCAATATGTTCTTCTCTTTTTTTGAAAAAATCATTCCAATCAATTAATTCACCCGTGTAATTTTTATAAAGAACGGGCTGACCGCCTGTCGGAGTTATCATACAGCAATAACCCACCTTGTTCAGATGGTTAAAAAACAATTCACCCTCAACCGAATGACAACTTCTGTATTTACTCACTCAAAAGTCCTTTTCTATGATAATAACTGAATTATAGTAAAAATATGTTTTACTGACAATAATAAAAAATTAATCATCTATTAAATCATATAAAACAGGTGAGAAATAAGATTTGTATTGTTTTACTTTTTCATTTTTTAAGACTTCCAGCAACTTATTATGTTCAGGATGGTCTTTTTGTACTACATATAAATTATCTTTCTCTTCATAAGTGCAATTATCTTTTCTGTATTCCCAAAATCTCGGAGAAGCATTCACTCTCTCTGCCAATTCTATAAATGCAGGTATTTCGTAATAATTTAATGAAGAAACTACAAAATGTATGTATACGGGGAAATCAAATTTTTCTCTTACTTTTTTTAAGTATTCAAGATTTTTAACTATTTGATTGAAAAGTTTTCCATATCCCGGTACAACTTTGTCATAAGTCTCGGGTGTTGCGGCGTGAATTGATATTCTTATTTTATCAATTTTTTCGGGTGTAATATTTAATTCCTTAAAATTCTTTTCATCGCAAAGAATACCGTTAGTATGAAAGTCAAATTTTAAATCTTTATATTTTTTTGCTGCTTCTTTAATAACTAAACGGCTGTGTCTTGAACCGAAAGGATCGCCGTAAGAATTAATAATGAGCCTCCTTGCCGATTTTAATATTGGCAATAATACAGGTTCAATTCTTGAATTAAGCATTTCAAGTTCATCATCGGGGTGCCTTCTTACGTGATCCCTACAAATTCTGCAGGCAATATTACATTCATAATCATAAACAAATTTAACTATTTTAGGCATTTCTTCCATTACGGGCTTACATTCCGTACCGTATTGAGAATTTGAAAAATACCTTTGCTTTAAATATATACAAGCTTCTTTATCACATAAAGAGTAATCATTATTTATTATTCTTGTTCTTACATCGATAGCTTTTTCGGAGTTCCAAATTGAATCTAAATCATCTCTGTATATATTTCCTATTGTATAAGCTTTGTTCCAATCGGGGCAGCAAGTATGAACATCACCAAATCTGTTTATTTCTATTTCTTCAAAAGGTCTTACGCAAAATTTGCTCTTATCTTCCACTGCTTTCACTCCTTGATGTATTTTCTATTATTCTAACATGAAGATTTTTATATTATATCCACCGGGTCAATGTCAACAATTAATTTAATATCATCTGCGGCAAAGGTGTTCTTCATAAACACGGAAATTAAATACTGCCCTTTCTTTTCCATTTTATTTTTGATGATTATTTGATAGCGATATTCCGAATTTACTTTATACATAAGGCATTTCATTGCACCATGAACCTCTATGTATTCGGTTAATCCTGCCTTATCAATTTGGTATTTAAGTCTTTCAGCAATCTCTTCTGCGCACATTAAGGCACGTTCTTCATTGTTAGAAGATGCAACAACCTTTATTATTTGACAAAACGGAGGATAATCATAGGTTTCACGGCGAGAAATTTCATTATTATAGAAATTTGTATAATTTTGCTCTTTTGCATTTTCTATTGCATATAAATCGGGGTTATATGTTTGAAAAATAACTTTACCGTCATATTCTCCTCTGCCTGCCCTGCCTGCAACCTGCATTAACAGCTGAAACCCTCTTTCGGTAGAACGATAATCAGGAAAAACAAAACTCATATCCGCATCAATTACACCTACAAGTGTTACGTTCTTATTATCAAGCCCTTTTGCTATCATTTGAGTTCCGATTAAAATATCTGTTTCACCGTTTTGAAATCTGTCTAAAATATCAATATACTTGGTTTTTGAGGTTAAAATATCCGAATCTATACGTTCAATTTTTGCTTCGGGGAATAATTTTTCTACTATATGCTCTATTCTTTGTGTTCCCATTCCACTCATTTTTATTTCAGCAGAGGAGCAGGAAGGGCAGGTATCGGGAATATTCTTTACCGTGTTGCACCAGTGGCATTTCAACGTTTTATCGGAATCATGATAAACCATAGGAATATCGCAATTAGGGCATTTTATAACCTCTCCGCAGGCCCTGCATTGAACGCTTGTGTAAAAACCACGCCTGTTCATAAGCAATATAATTTGTTTCTTATTTTTCAATGCTTCATTAACGGCATTAATAAGCGTATTAGAAAATATACTTCTTGATTCTCTGTAAAATTCGTCACGCATATCAACGGTTATGACAAAGTTGTACCGGGATATGGAAAACTTTTCAATCAAATAGTTAAAAATCTTGAATACTTAAAAAAGTAAGAGAAAAATTTGATTTCCCCGTAT